>JAVTVY010035638.1:0-13842 GCA_036873755.1 Hanleya hanleyi | reverse complement strand
CATTCGGAGCATAAACCCTCACCCTTGACATGCTTGACATATATACAGTCATGTAAACGCAGCATTCTATGAAAAGGTGTTCTGCTCCTGCATTGTAGGGGTGAGTGAGTGAATAGAATTTAACATCGCTTTCAACAATATTTCATTTATATCGCGACGAACCAACTATTCACCACCCAGCCAAGTTGCGTTCCTGCTACATCAAAGAAGAAATCTTTGAAGCAGCATGGAACCAGACACCCTCCATCCACCCTTAAAACACAGAGGACAGCACACAAGACACAGACATTGTAGGATGAGGGTGTGCGTTCTCTGAGTGGCTTGGATTCTTCCTATCGCATGGTAGTTGGGCAATAGACTGGTTACCTCAGCTCTTGTGTTCATACAGTAAACATGTCATGGCCGGCATTGTCGGTTCAAATTTCGGTCTGGATCTAGACTCATTCTCCGCATTGCGGAATGTACCCGATCTGAATAAACACCCACAGACTTGGAGAATTAACGATCGTGACCCAATGAAAGGCGACCTGAGCTGTCATAACCAATCAGGCTGCTGGTATTATCAGCCAGTAGAATTTGAATTCAGTCCGTATCGGCAGCGAAAAACGAATGCTGGCCGTAACCAGTCTACTGTATCGATATACAGGGAAGGCCACCAATCTAAGTTGGACACCTTCATAACCACTGAGATTTTCTTGAATTGGTGCAGACAAATAGGCCAAACAGGCGACACTGCTCTGTCTCGGTGTCCACCCACACCAGCTGACATACATGTATATATACCTGTACGGGTTCACGACGTCTGAACATAGGGATGAGTTCTGGAAGTATTTGTTGGACATATTCCTGATTGGTGGATTTTTCAGCGATGAGGAGAATACTGGGAAGGAGAAATGGTATCATGTCTGGGTTAACTCCTTCCTTAAACAAGGCTGGAAGTATTCTCTGTTGACTGACCCTCTGAAACAGAACAAAACAACAATGCTGCATATTGTCTCAAATAATACTACAAACTCTGAGCTTCTTCACAAAAGTTAAAGGAGACTGTATGATAAGGCAGGATTTGGCCTATACGTGGTGTGGTTGAAATCACAAAAATAAAATCTCTTAAAACTAATTGTGTTTTAATGCAAGGGCAAGAGAAATATATGTACACAATATGTAAAAGTTCTAGCTCGATTGCGTTAAGATTATAGTTATGACATGAAATTGAAATCCACAGCATGTGTTATTTCCTGAAAAAATTGTCTTAATTGTGTCATTCAAACACACTTTTAGACATGAAGAACTCCTTGGACCAAAAAGATTTTCCAGCAGTGGAGATATGTCACCACACATCACCAGGTTAAATGGCATTTTGGGCCAAGGAGTCCTACCTATCTAAATGTGTTTGAATGACTAGATGCAAAGCTAACCATCATTGAAACTTGGGTTGACTATTTACAGCCACACATTTGTGTCGTTAGTCCATACAATTTAAAGCATTTAGACAAGGTTACATACTGTGCTTGTATATAAATATATATGCAAGGAAATTTCATCCATGGACTGTAAAATGTTCAGAGAAAACATAGCCAAATATATTATAAAATATCAGGCCAGCTCTGATCCTCAAGCCCATCAGCAAGGAGTCCATTTCACTTTAATCTAAGATATTTGCTTATCAACCAAGACCCTTATTGGAGTAGCCTTGTTATTGTTGGTAATTAGTTCTCTAAATGTAACAGTTACAAATTTATATTTGATCTGATACACAGTTTGGCTGATTCTCACCTTGGGAAGTTTGGAGATAATCTGTGGTAATCCTTTGAAGAACTGTGATTTCTGTAGATTATCCCTCTGGAAGAGTGTATCCATGTACTGCAGGGTGACTGTACCAACATCCTCTAGGAAATAGGAAATCTGAAATGGACAGCAGACAGATATCATCCATATCATAGTCGTCCTATTTAGTGACTCTCTTCTGTGCATCAAGAAAACTATATAATACCTTCAATAGGTATGCTCAAAATGTTTGTAACCACCAAATCTTGGTGTAACACCCACCGACTGCACTGGGTTGAAATATTCACATTCAGTCTTTCTCTATTTTGAATGACACAGGAAGTGTGCATCTATACAAGATAGAGATGGAGAATGCATCCAGCATATTTTATGCAACAAAGAATACATTAGATGCTCAACTTTTTAAGAAGAGCACAGAGTACAGCATCTTCTTCAGGTGAGCCCATTCTGCTCTATTTAGAAACAGATGATGCTCTGATGGCCGTGAGAAAAATGCAGGAGAGCTAGCCATCACTCACCTCAAAAAGCTGTAAGGCGAGTATGGGTGAGTGACCGTCACTCTCCTTGAAAAAGCGAGTGATGCTGTATATAATGGAGATTGAGCTATTCTTGCGTGTCACCGGATCATACCGTTCCTTAATCTTAAATGGTTTAGTTAATTCATTATCCCAATTGAGATAGGTAGGTAATTTGACAGAATTCCCCTTTGCCATACTGCACGCGTTGACTGGGACATTCTGCAAATGGCGGCCATCAGACCATGTCTGATCGGACTCCCCTTGACTATATCTGCTGCCTGAACTACTGTGAGGGTTTCCGAACAACGAAGAGATGTGATGTCAGGGGAACAGCATACAGGTTTCGGGAGCAAACTTTCCGGAAATAGGACACGTTTGATCGAACATTGAATAATTTTTTTTTGCACAAATTATGGCGGGTGCTTCAATACTCGCCATAATTGGAATTTAGGTGAGCATGGGGCACGGCCAGCACTGATGCTGATTGACCAAGAGCCATGCATACAAAAGCTGCATGCAACTGTTTCATCTTCAGTGAAATCAGAGGGTATATATGACAGTACTTAGGAAGTGTAAAATCTGATGCCATGAGAATGTCGAAAGGAAGCATCACCAATCAAATCCAATGCATTTTGACATGAATATATACCTGCCATAACTGCAGCTTTAGCATTATGTGTATCATTTTGACCGATAATACCTTTGTCATTTATATGTGAAATACAGAGAATAATAGCAAACTAGCTAGCAAAACATTACAATATCACTGATTAATCCAATATAGACGTGGACCTCCATGTGCATAACACTTCAAACAAGATAGATATTGATACTACAAACTCTGAGCTTCTCCACGTAAATGCAATTTAATGCATTGAATCGAATCTATGTGAAGAAACGCAAAGTTTGTAGTATTAGTGAAGATTCCATGTACGAGTCTAAAACAAGATAGATTTGTACAGAAATAAAGTGTGCCCATGCCTCACCTTAGAGACTTGGTCAGCATCTGGTCGGACTGTGGCCTCAGCATTCAATAGCATCTTCACATAGTCTCTGACTTCTGTCGGTATACTACCCAGTATGGATATACGCATCCTTTTTAACTGAAAACAATCACACGAGGAACTGATATAAACAATCAAACATATAAACATGTTGAGGCAATCATGACAAGGCAGTGAGTGATATGGTAAAAACCAAGAAATTATACAAGGTCATAATAATTTTAGTATTATTAGTTACACAAAATGTTATTATCATACATATGTACAAATCTCAATGAACATGTATCTTTGTTACATTTTCGGCGAGTTTGGGTGACATGTAACAAAGAGAACACATGAAATATATACTATTAAATGCACGATTGAGTTAGTTGATTTGCTGGTCAATTTATCTAGATTTTACCTCCTCAGCATTTTTCCTGAACGTAGACAGTTGTCCATGACACTCATACAATGGTTTGCCATTGTTAAACAGTGAATAAACCAGCACACCGAATGAGAACATGTCACTGGCCAGACTACAGGTCAAGGTCAAAGCATACTCTGGGGCAAGGAAGTCCAGGTTTGGTTGGGTGACAGGAGGTATCCCAGCATCCCACTCTACAAACTCAAATAGAGGCTGGAAGAACATTTAGAGGTTTAGAAGTCAATTTCATTATATTAGTGCCATTTAGAAAGGGAATTAACAGTAATAAAATTGTATGAAACAGAACCATTGGATATATTCTAATCAATTTAGGTATGGAATAGAGCAAAAATTTCCATTAGAGAAAAAAAAGTGAGAAAGAATTTGAAAGTGAACAACTTTACACTGTTAGCCTATAGTATTGGACCCTTCTACGGAGGGCCAATGTCTGGCTGATGCAGCAACAACAACATTTTCCCAGTTAGACGCCAGATTTTGAAATCGAAAACGAGGCCGTGCTATGTCATCGGTCAACTGAGACAGTAACGTGGTTGTGTATGAAGATTGGGGTGGCTCCTATAAATAGTGATCCAATGAGAATGCTTGTTTTAGTTTAAAATGGCGGGTCGAGTGACCAATCACTGAAGGGGAGACAGCTAGAACAGTACGCTGACACTGTCTGTTAATATCTTGATTTAACAGAGAGTACTACAGTCTACTTTACACTGTGAGCAGATCCTTGGTCACGAAAACCTTAAGCAATTCATACAAGTTGGGATGCATAAACTTGTTAACATTTAAAAATGAAACTGCGCCACATGTAAGCTTATTCTTGAATCATGCTTTCATCATTACTTTAACTGACATTGCTTTCAAGGTTCCAACATATTATAGCATCTGGAAAAATTAACAAATTTATTCTGGCACTTACAGCCTGGTCTTGAGTGTTTTTATTGGGTACAGAGAATTCAAATCCACCCAGTTTCCATGACCCCGTCTTGTTCACTAGAATACTTTCTAGACAGACGTTTCTATGTAGAAGTTTAACATCATTGTGGAGAAATGCAACAGCTTCAGCAACCTGATGAGAAATAAAGTACAAATAGTAGTATACTTTACTAAACAGTAGTATATTATTATACCTAACAAAAATTCCAATGCATATTACGTTCTGCTTTGTGACTCTATATTTAGTGCTGTCAGGGTCTCACAGACTGTACAGGAGTTGACCGGAGGTCATCTGTTATCAAGGTAAATGAATATGGTGACCATATAACTGAGTGAACTGATATGGATGGTGTGGATAAAAGCCTATCACATTTCATTCTGTAAATTATGATCTTCCCCGATGTTGATTCTCTATCTTGCCATACCACTAAACATAGAAATGATCCATCATGTCCATGGCAAAGCATTGATCAGAGAAATAGTTCACCTAGATATGCCAGATGTTACACACCGAGCCAAGAGTTTTCCTGTCATGTTTCCATTGTGCAAGTCAAATACATGTATTTCTCACTGTGTGAGGATGTGGTGAGTGTCTGTTCACAGCTTCGATGAAGGAAATTGAGTTATGTACTAATAAACCTGGCATATGTACCTGACAAACATGTCTGTAACAATACTAAGAAAGTCAGGAATGGGTTTTTTCAATGATAAACATGTCGAAGTAGAGTATACAGCATCACAAGTTAGACCTGAATAGGAATAGTACCAGATTCTGGCATGGTGTACCAGTATTTCCAAATACATGTATCTGTAGGCCTACCAACATGACCAATGTACTTTTCATCACCTAATAATTGTCCATCATTCAGTATAATAAAACAAGTATTTCATCAAGTAGAGCTGTGTTGAGCGGGACAATGATTTTTTGGATGCCTGCTCCTTGTATATCACCTTTCTCCCACTCTTACAACATGCAATATTTCTATATTATTACACTCTCAAAATATGGCCTTTCACACTTCAAATTAGCCTTGATAGATCAGACCACAACATGAGGCAGCCCCTAAAAGGTGCAACAACCCCTCAGCCAGACACATGCCAGACAGTTTCAGTCGGTGTATATTGTTACACAATGCATATGTAAAAGCCTGAAAGATTTGGTTGAATGCAGAAGATGCTTAAAGCAGTGGCTTGTAAAAAATTAAAATATGATAAATTCAGTGTGGGATGTTGGATGAATTGGAGAACTATAATAAATAGTTTGACATATTACGTGCGAAAAATATGGCGGAAGAACAAAAATATTCTGAACAAAAACAAAAGGCTTCAAGCCATTCTTGCTTTGAACCCTAATAATAATCTGAACAATAATAAAAGTCTTCCGATTTTCAGTGGGAGCCAAGTAATATAGAGTTTTTGATAGGAATACGAAGCTGCGCATCTAAACACCCTCGGCTCTGGGTGCCAGCCATTCACAATCTATTCAATTTGAACCATACATGTACTACTTTGAAAATATCAGGAACATCAAGCAGTCAAGTGACAAATATACAGATTATCAAAAAATTGCAATCAGAAATGGCCGCAAAGTTTTCCATCCAATCAGAGGGAGGGAGGGAATTTGGCTTAATGTCACACTCAAGTTTGTTTCACTCATATGGTGACAGTCAGTTTGGTTGGTGGAGGAAGCCGGAGTACCCGGAGAGAACCACCGCCCTTCGGCAAGTAACTGACAAACTTTTACACATGGACCAAGTGGGCTCGAACCCGTGTCGGTTCAGCGGTGTGAGGCTACTGGTCACCAGCGAAGCGCCTTAGACCACTCGGCCACTGAGGGCCCATCTCCTCCAATCAGAGAAACCAGCAGTCATTACTTGTCTCTTGATGTATCTATGACGTATACCAAGCAAACTGAACACTTGAGCAGTATCAAAGGATATATAGATCATCAATGATTTTACATAAATTGAAAATGGCTTCCAAGGTTTCCATCCAATTAGAGAAAACGGTTCGGTCATTCAGTTTTAGTCTCTTGATGTACTGATGATACAAAGCCTTGCATCAAACACTTGAACAGTACCACAGGTATAGATTTTACATAAATTAAAGATGGCAATAAAGTTTTCTACCTAATCGGAGAAATTGGTTGTCATTAATTGTTTCTTGATGTATCGATGATTTGTAGTTTCATATGAAGCACTAAAATGTTATCAGATATAGATCATTAATGATTTTGCATAAATTAAAATGGTCGCCAAGATTTCCACCCAATCAGAGAAACCAGTTCTGTCATTCATCGTAAGTCTCTTGATGCATCGATGATGTTTACAATGATGATGTATATCAAATTTTACATCGAGCACTCTAACGGTATCAGAGACAGAGATCATTAATGATTTTGCATAAATTAAAAATGACTGCCTATCCTTCCCGTCATTCAGAGGAACTGATGTGTTTATTCATTGCGAGTCTCTTGATATATCGATGCTGTATACCAAGTTTCATATAGAACACTTAAATGGTATCGGAGATATACATCATTAAAAATTTTGCATAAATTAAAGATGGCCACCAAGATTTCCGCCCAATCAGAGAAACCAGTTCTGTCATTCATCATAAGTCTCTTGATGCATCGATGATGTTTACCAAATTTTACATCGAGCACTTGAACGTTCTCAGAGATAGAGATCATTAATGATTTTGCATAAATTAAAAATGGCCGGCCATCCTTCCCACCTCTCAGAAGAGCTGATGTGGTTATTCATTGCAAGTCTCTTGATACATCGATGCTGTATACCAAGTTTAGTATATAACACTTTAATGGTATCAGAGAAATACATCATTAAATATTCTGCATAAATTAAAGATGGCCGCCAAGGCTTTCAGCCAATCAGGGAAACTGGGTTGGTCATTAATTTCAAGTTTCCTGAATGTATTGATAATCTATACCAAGTTTTGCACTGAACAGTGAAATGGTTTCCGAGATACACAAGATTCATGGTTTCGCATAAATTAAAGATGGCCGCCAAAGTTTCTACCCAATCGGTTCCAGATTCAATACCGTTCTGGGTCACGAGCATATGGATGTGCATGGCAAGTTGTATCGATAATCTATACCAAGTTTCACAATGAACAGCGAAATGGTTTCCGAGATACACAAGATTCATGGTTTTGCATAAATTAAAGCTGGCCGCCAAAGTTTCCACCCAATCGGGTCCAGATTCAATAGGGTTCTGGGTCACGAGCATATGGATGTGCACGGCAAGTTTGGTGTGCCTAGGGTAAGTCGTTCTAAAGATATCTTGGTAACGAGAAAGCTGTGACGGTTTCGCATAAATTAAAGATGGCCACCAAAGTTTCCAACCAATCAGGTCCAGATTCAATAGGCTTGTGGTTGACCACCCAACACTCCTACATACCAAATTTGAAGTCTCTAGAAGCAACGGTTTGGCTTCTAGACCGGTCACAAGAATTGCTGACGAATTTTCTGTGACGTTGCCATGGAAACCGCAAAATTCATCATAAATTACCCAAACTCGATAGGCTTGTGGCTGACCACCCAACAATCCTGTATACCAAATTTGAAGTCTCTAGAATCAACGGTTTGGCTTCTAGACCGGTCACAAAAATTGTTGACGACTGACGATCAGACGACCGTACGACCGACCGGACGTACTTGCCGACGACAAGACCCCACAGCCTTATAGGCTGAGGGGTAAAAAGCATTCAAATCCAAGGTGCAAATTTCATTTACAAACCAATTGACCGTGTGTAGGGTGATGTAGTCTCTCATAAGTTAATATGGAGGTAAAAGTAGCCGGATACATGGACAGTCAATCAATAACCCACTCATTCAACATTTTCTAAATTCAAATGGATTCCAGGTCAATGACGTTTCGTGCCTATTTATAAATTCTTTTGAACAGAGCTGGTGGACCGATATCAGACCTGCAAGTGGCCCACAGTGAAAATATAGGCAGAAATTTGCAAAAATAGGAGAAATATAGGAATTTTCGGAATAAAATATAGGAAGGAGTGTAAGACAGGTCTGTACTACATTGCATGTTTCAAACTTCGTAGTTTTCTGGTGTTTAATCTAATTACTTTCACTGAATGCGGTCATAGAGGTGGTCTTTTCAGGTGACCTGTTCTGTTGTTTAATTCAGCATAGAGAGATTTAAATGTTTTCGTAATTGAAAACTTTTTTCTGAAATGAATATCCTCATGTCAGTTTGACTCATTACAGAGCATTGAGGAAAGTTTTCATGAGAAAAAGTCAAAATATAGGAAATATAGGAGGTTTTGAGCAAAATATAGGAATAACTAAAAAATATAGGAAAATATAGGAAATATAGAAGGGACTTGAAGGCCTGTGATATATAAAGGCTAATTCGATGAGTGAATAGAGAAGTCAACATGTGTAATGTAGATGCCCAACACCAGCATGATCCATATCATCTCAGAATTCTCTGCAATAACGTCAGTTGCAAATAAACAGGGTTTTACAGCAAGCATCAAGATGTTCCCATGTAGTTAGTACCTGAAGTAAGCCATATTTGATCTCCACCTCGTACAGTTTGTAGTCCTCCAGTTCTCTAGGTAATGGGTTAGGGATGTTCTCATGGCGTCCTAGAACATTAGCCAAGCTGGCAAACACAGGCTCAGTGGCAAAGGCCAAATACTCCCTGATAATAAAACAAAATGAATCTCTTGGATAGTCTTGAGAGTCTCATGGATATTTCACTGAATCTCATGGAGATTCTAATGAATTTCATGGATGAACATTTATATGAAACACTTTACTAGTCCAATGAATTTCACTTTGGGCATGCTCTTCCATTCCGTTTCTCAGTTTCAATCCCCATTGGTTATTATCAAATCTGCCTCTGAGGGAAGTGGCCTATCACAGACATCATCTACCAGTCTAAACATGGAAGCTTAACACCAAAATATCATCAAATTAATCTCCAAGAGTTTTCTCCCTTCATCAAAAGGGTTGAATACTCAAATCTGAGATGGTGAAAACAGTGGATCTCTCCATACATGAAGTGACAAATCACTGTCTCATGTGACCTACATGTATGGTAGGGTCAGACTGCCTAGTTAGTGGTAAAAAACTTACTCATAGTTATGCAAATACTAAGCTAAATTAAGTTTAGAACTGAAAAGAAATGCACACTGGTCCAAATCCAGTACATTTTGGCTGCAGAATTGAAACCAGTGATCAAGGTGATACAGGATCATACAGTTTGAGATCTCTGACTGGCATTTTGACCCTACTAAAACCTCCGTATATAGACTAAATTAATCTCCCAAAGCAAAAGAGTTCCAATCTCTCTGGCACTGCACTGTATCCCAAAACATGCGTTTTAATACTAAATGATTCCATCACATCCGTTGCTATATAGCTGACATATTGCTGAACATGACGTTAAGAATGTCTGCTGGTGGTTTTTGGCTTTAGTGGCCATTTTGCCTGTTTTTTCCAATTGGGTTATCTCCCTTTCCTAGGTTAAGAGATAGGGATTTCCTTTAAAAGCCTTCAAGCAGAGGATTTTGCACAGCAACATCCATCCAATTTGATAAATTTTGACAGACATTGTGATTATCTGCAAGCAGTTAGAATAAAAGAAAAAGGTAAATACTATTATGTGAAGTTTTCATGACTATGCTTCAAAACTAGGGCTATTCCCTATGTTTTCTGGGTTATCAAATGGAGCATGAGTCAGTCCACTTCATGCTGCCTACAGCTAAAAAAGGCACACCAACCTATATTTTTTTCTTTGTTTTGCCTCATACTACACAATTATGAATGAAGCAACACACATTATTTAAAAAGTTAATTACTTTGATTTACCAGCAGCAGATTTACCAGCAGCCTTAATTCTATCTCTATCTACATTAGATCTGATGCCCATCTTTATTACTTATCTTTGAATGAAGAGTGACAGACAGTCTAATCTACCTGGATTCCTCGAGGGGATGCATGACAGAGAGGATCTTGGGATGTCGTAAGCGTGTCAGTTGGGACACTCCTTTCTTCAGCATGTCCAATATCATCTCCCGATCGCGTCTCGTGTAGCGTTCCAGCTGTTTCTTCTCACAGACAAACACAGACACTTCCTGTAAGACATGTTAGTTGGTCATTTCCACACAAATGTTGCACGGGTGACAAATTTTCACTTTCCATCAGCATACTTAATTGTGATTTTTATTTAAGCTATATTAATCAAAGTTTCAAGAAAGTAAGTTTTTTGTCATCTGCAACTGTCAGGTTTTTGAAAATCTGCACTCGAATATGGATAAAATTCTGAAACATTTTTTACTAAAATGTATACCAAATTCATGATTTTCCTCCAGACATAGAAACTTAACTCAACAAAATGTTTCTCTGTTTTTTAAATACACCATCTTGTCTAAGTTCCACAGTGAATACCATTTTACAATTAAAGTAATTATTTCCAAAATAATTGAAAAATTTTACTGTGTGGTGTAGGTGTCCCGTCTGTCACAAAAACGGATGATTTTTTAGGTTTTTCTTGAGTACAATAAATTTTAAAGAAGGAAAAAGGCCAGTAACATTATTATTTATCTACTGTAACACCTCTCAACCAGATGCAATTAATTATTTTCTTCTTGGTCAAATACGCTGATATAAATTTCAACGCCATATCTGTCCCGTCTGTCACAAAATGCTTCAAAAAGCAGCCATAGATTATTGAGTTTTGCGTTCATATGGCCCCAAACCAAACAATGTTTAGTAATCTAGATGCAATGAACATTCTGATGAATGCACAAACCTATATGCCTTGAAAAATTAAGTTTGCAATACAAAATACATACAAATGTGTAAATACATTAAATTGTGACAGACGGGACATGTGACAGACGGGACACTGAACTGATAACAGCGAATTTTGTGAAAATATGACCTAAAACCAAACAATGTGAAGTAAACTAGTGCACAATGAACATCTAAACTGTAGCATTGATCTACATGATTAAAACAAGTCTGGAAACAGGAAGATAATTTATAGGGCATGAGATAATGTCCCGTCTGTCACGATAAGTTGTCCTGTCTGTCACGTCACTAAGTGGCAAAAATCCATAATTAATCTTCTTCATAGAAAAACTGTTAACCCTAACTCTGATTACTTGATTAGTCCACTAACATTTGATTTACATTAAAAGTTGATTTTCATTTGAGAAGGAGATAGAAATCTGTCTTGTCTATTCTTTTTTCAAATGCGTGGTCCCTGCTTGTCCCGTCTGTCACATTTGTCAATTCCAGTTGAAAAGAAAATATTAATAATAATTATTTCAATGTTTCTGTCTTAAGTTAAAGTACAACTAGTTCACTAACCACTGATAAGTTTTTGCTCAGATTTTTATTAACTTTAGTTTGGTAGAGAGTTGTGTTAACATCACAGGGTGGCTATCTTTTGTCCCGTCTGTCACGCTGGAAATGACCAGTTACAATATAGTTACATCTATCTATGCAATCAGTATAGTGGGCAAATGAGCATTTGCACACAGGGCTCAAATTTTAAACTACATTGTAGTTCAAAAGTACCAGATCTCCAAATTTCCCGACAAACTAGTAATTGACAGCATGTTCAGTTGATCAGTTCATATTTTTTTCCCTGAAATATGAACCTCTGGGTTTATAGAGACCTTAAACAATTGTATTGATGCAGATACATGTACAGCCCATGTGACCCAACAATTTCGTAATTGCTCAGACTTGCTAAAACATAAAAATGGCAGGTTTGAATACAGTTTTTATGGTGAATGATGGATACCGTTTCAATTCAGGGAGTGTTTTTTCTAAGAAAACATGTTGCAGTGTATCAAACTAAAGTGACTTCCTGGAGGTTGTAGGATCACTGATCACTGATAAATGACCTCTGATCTCTTATTTCTAACACTGTTAACAGTGCCAATATTAACAAATCCAATTTCCCATTCCAGATACGACAAAAAAAATAAAATAAAAAATAAATAAAGGGTCTGACCTGTTTGGTTGTTCTCTTGATGCCATCATGTATTTTCCACAGTAGTCCTGGACCACCACTGCCAGTTTGTGTGAGGAGCTCAAAGTCTTTAGACAATGGTATTCCTGGTAGGGCACTAGACACAACTGTCTTCAGCTTATTAAACACGTCCATGATGTGATTAACATATACCAGATCCTGGTAAACCTGTTTGTGAGTATAAGGTAAAATATGATTAGAAGCATGAAACTGAAGCACTGCAGTGGCCTGTTCAGTGTTGGCCTTGTAAGCAGTAGGTACTGGGTTCAATCCCCGGCCAAATCATAAGTACAGGGGTTATTCTTTACAAAAACTTTTCATCTATTCAACTTCCAAATTCAATGCACCTTTGGAGCGCAAAATGTCTCCAAAATTTTTTTTTTTAAATATCTCCAAAAAATGTTCATCAAACGAAGTATAAAAACTCATTTTTCTTAAAGTTTTCATCAGATGAAGTATAAATTTTTTTTTAAATAAATAAAAAAATCAGAGTTGCCAGCCCACAAAAGAAAAAAAAGCCTCAATAGGCCTGAATAACTATGCAATGACAAGAATTGTGAATTACAGAAATTATGCCAAGAGATTTTACCACAAGACCAGTCTGAATAAAAAAAGACCCTGTTGTAGGTGGAACATATGGGGATCTATATCCATGAATGAATTGTAGCAGTAATTGTTCAGAACAACAAAGCCAAAGGATCAAAGCAGGAAACATGCTGGCATGTCTGCAGTTAACCGCATCATACACAGCCTCTGCAGATTGTCATTGAATAAAATTAAGTTTTACTTTCAAGAGATCTACCAAGTTCAAAAGTCTAAATTTTCTTACGACTTTCCAATATTTTGGATTGTCACATTCACCCAATGTTAAAACATATTTCTTGAGTGCTATTTGTCCAATGTTAATGTTAATTTTGTTCAAAATCCACTTCTAGAGGTCACCTCATATTTAGTTTCAGGTATCATAAAATTCCTTCGGGACATGCAAATTAATACCAAAAATATGTATAGATAGTATACCTGGAAAAAGATTTTTTTATATGAGTTTTCATTTCTCTTCCAACTATGAAAATGTATTGTTTATTGTTTGTAATCGACGAGGGGTCGATTTTATGCAGCAGACGAACACAAAATATGCAGTCTGATCT
>JAVTVY010035637.1:0-13631 GCA_036873755.1 Hanleya hanleyi | reverse complement strand
TCGTATTTATAGGGAGAACCCCGTGAGATCAAAGGATCAGGTGATCATGTCACTGGGCTGACTGAGTCTAGCCGGGTAATCAATGGCCTCGTCGTCGGGTTCATGGCTAGACAGTTGTTCATTGGGTTCTGCCGCTGCTTCTCTCAGGGCACGAGCCCACTCCAACTCGTCTGATGACCGCTCGTCCGGTGTAAACAGCTGGTCCACGATAGGCACCACTTTCTCGAAGGCTATCCACAGATAGGGGTCTATGGTGAAGCTTCGCGTAGGGTCTTGGTAGCGGCCCAGGCGTGGGAAGAAGGGTCCACGGTATACGTAGATGGCATTGTCTATGTGGATGAGGTGTCCATCGAGCTCGCCGCTCAACACCCGTTTAAATTTGGTCCAGCCGTCACGATGTAGCGTAACCGTATTCGATACGGTCTCAGCGGGCGACCAGCAAACATCTCCACGGTCTTCCACGAGGGTGACTTTATCTTCATAGACGTGTAACCTCACCCGGGGTGTAAGGGGAAGGATGGCTCGTAGAACGGGTGACATGCTTGATCCAATGACGAACGGTGAATGACACACACTCTGTCTGACCCTCGTATTTATAGTCAGGTCCCACTGTCAATACCACAGCGCCAGGGTCAATAGGGCACAGACTATTGTGAGGCCAACCAGCCGTCGCTGGCTCCGGCGTGAGCGCTCGTGGTGCATAGCCCGAGCATCAAGGATGGCTGTCATAGTCCAGTAGTGGTGAGTGATGGCACACCTCTCCATCGAGTGCACTCTGTCGGGGACCGCTTCTGTGAACTCGTTCAGGATCTGGCGTCGCCCCTCGTTGTCGTCGCCATCTGCAAACATGGACCGTACCACTGCTCGGTAACCCGTGAGTGAATTCACCACGGTGGCATGCTGTAAAATGCGAGTCGCATAGGGCTGGATCTCTGTCATGGCTCTGCAACCATAGAAATGAAGGTGTGGGATCCAGAGAGACGTGTTTTATAGACCATGTCACACATGCGCGCCTAGACGTAGCTCTACAGGTGTAGTCCGTGATACGTACTATTCTGATGGCTTAGTCCAAAAAAGAGAGCAACAACAACAACACAGATTACAGATCAATCCTTTTATTATGCGTGAACATCATAGGAATACATGTACTGACCTGTCTGTGGGGGTTTTCCACAATGGCGTTCACCTTCGGGTCTTTCCGGTCAACGTATTCGCCATTTTCCCACAATGGCGGTGTATCCGCCATTATCCGCCATTTTCCCACAATGGCGGTGTATCCGCCATTATCCGCCATTTTCCCACAATGGCGGTGTATCCGCCATTATCCGCCATTTTCCCACAATGGCGGTGTATCCGCCATTATCCGCCATTGGGCACTTCACGTCTGCGCCTGCGTTGGGGTATATGAGGGTCTTCATGCGCGCAATGCCGCTCGGTCGTACACCAGTACACCAGTCTCGATCCTCGACTTGGGGATAGTTGAACTGAGTGTGCTAAAAATAGATCACCAGCTAGCGTGCTACAAAAGGGAAGCGGCCTTGCCGTTTCATCAGACACTCTGTCAACCACCAAGATGTTCACTTGCACAACTTGCCAGAAGCAGTTTACTCGCCCAGAAGATTTGCGACGACACGAGTCCTCCATCCACAACGGCGCACGGTATACTTGTATAACCTGCGCACGGTCATTTAATCGGGAGGATCCTTTACTGCGCCACGAACGCTCACTCCACGAGGGCGCGAAGGAACAATGTAATGAATGTGGTCAACTCTTCAAACGACGCAGTGAGTTAAGACGACATCAGCGTTTGATTCATGGTCCGTCTCTACGGTTTGGGCGACAACTTCCTACTGAAGAGGAGCCGCGGAAGGTCAGACCCAGTGAAGATAAGCCCGGGGAGACGAACGCCACTGGTGATGCGATCACGGAGAGCCTAGATATCCAGCCAGTCCCTAGCATTACTGTTGCCAGTCATACGCCTGACGACATCGGACATTTTCTGGAAGATGCAGTGGATATTCCTAGCGATCTGTTACAGGACGCCCATCCAGTGAATGACATCTATCGGCGCCAATGGCCCATGATACGGCACATTTTCCACCGTGATCGCCCCATTTCAGATATCTACAATTTCCCACTGACCGACCTCACCCGTCTACGCAGCTACGTGGAAGCCATTTTCAATGACCAAGCTACGGTCTTCAGATTGAATGTCGCTTTCGGGTACATCTTACGTCACAAAGAGACGGACCAGTTACGGTATTATTATGCCAGTAATAACAGCCATGTGTTTGACCAACCGCTCACCATCATTAACCGGGCGTCGCTAGAGAGGATGCTGGAGAAACTGGACACTGTGGATCCCTTGAGATGGGCACATCGTCAACACCCCAACACACAATGGGTCGTAGAGAGGGTCACCAATGCTACGTTCTTCGTTACCAAGCTGACCGACCACCCTCATCGGCTGAATGCGTCACCCTTGCACTGATGAATAGCATAACATGCCGTATATACTCTCTATGTCTACATGCTGATCGTTGACTTGAGCTCTGTAAACATTAAATGTGACGGTGCGTTAAATAATAAAACATGATGTATGATATTTCAATTTTGTTTTGCTGTGAACATACTAAACATATCCAGGGCGGCTCCCCCAGCCTGAGTATGGTGTAAAATTGGGGATAATAAACTGTATAAACCTTGCTGAACTTGTTGTTATTCATGAAAACCGCTTTCCGCTATACTTGGATGAAATATATACCCCGATGTGATATAGTGCCCTTGCACACTTCCGGAGAACCCGCGCGCGCGCGCGCGCACTCGGCCGGAGTAACTCGCGCGCACGCGCTGCGGGCCGGGCTGTGGAACACCCCGGAGGTTGAACATACGGACGTCTACGGGAAAATTGGAACTCTTCTATGTTTGGAGGTAGTTTTAATGAAACCCGGAAATGACGTCACAACCCACCCAACCACAACCATGGACCCCTAGTAGTAGTGGGTCAAACACACTGCCACGCATCCCCCAACATGCCTGTTTTCTATATTACGACCATACTACGCATGTGCAGACTCTTGCACACAGACGAACCCGGAGTCCAGTCGGATGCTGCTTCATGAGAGCTTCAACATAAGACCTCGGACGACTCCATCGGACCCATAGTGACCCCTGTCGGCGCCAGAATGTCTATTTCCATAGCCTTGCTCTACTGCGTATGCGTAGAATGATATACGTTTTACGTCGCATCCACCCCGTCGGATACTCCCTCACGACTGCTTCACATGGATACCTCACTCGACTCCATCGGATGATTAGGGGCCTATCTAAACCCCAAAACGTCTATTTCCATACCCTTTTCCCATAATTCCCTGTCTGCGCATGCGCAAAATGGAAACGACACACTAGTCCAGTCAGATGCTCCCTCACATAGGCTTCAAAATAAGACCTTATACGACACCATCGGCCGATTAGGGGCTCCCCTAAACCCTAAAACGTCTATTTCCACACCCTTTTCCCAGAATTCCCTGTCTGCGCATGCGTAGAATGGTGACAACGCTCGAGCCACTAGTCCAGTCAGATGCCTCCTCACATAGGCTTCACATTGATACCTCATACAACTCCATCGGCCCATTAGGGACTCCCCTAGATCCTAAAACGTCTATTTTCATACCCTTGGGCCACCGCGCATGCGCAGAATGGTGACAACGGGCGAAATACTAGTGCAGTCAGATGCCCCCTCACATAGGCTTCACATTGATACCTCATACGACTCCATCGGTCCATTAGGGACTCCCCCAGACCCCAAAACGTCTATTTCCATACACTTTGGCCACCGCGCATGCGCAGAATGCCGATATTTCAACCCCACACCCAGCCCATCAAATGCCCCTTTACGAATGCTTCACTTTGATACCTCACTCGATCCCATCGGTCCACTAGCGGTCCCTACAGATTGCCGAACACTTCCACGAAAACCCACGGTTTTGGGACTACTTTCGGTCTTCGGAGGCACACCGCATCATCGCCAGACCGCATCACCGCGGAGAAATACATGCCCCCAAGGTCACGCCCCATTCACCCAGACCGGAAGTGACGTCATACCTGCGCACAACACTCCTGCGCACACCGCCACAATACCGCCACAATTTTTTTCTCGCGCATGCGCAATGAGGCGCCAGAGGCTCCATTTGCTGGGACCCTACTACTGGCGCGGTTACACTACAGCTTTATCCTCGCTATGGGCACAATTACAATAGTCGTGATGTGATATTTATCATAATGGTGTCAGCTGCCAATCATCACGGAACATTTACAAGTTTTCACGTATTGTCATGTAGGCTATCTGCGAATACATCTGAGTCAGTGAATAGGGCCTAACTGCGATATGAAGAACAAGCGCTGGATGAGCGCAAAGACCTCCGTCGAGGCAACAGGGTCAGTAGGGGAATAGTACATCACTGAATAACATAGGGCCGGATGCCAAACTTAATTTTGCATTTGTTGGACGTTAACTTCACCAATGGTAATTGACCTGAGATTGAGGGTTCCCCACTAGCATGTCCAGCTAGGGATGTGGAAGTCACATTCCCCGCAAATAATATTTCTTTGATTTCTCGTGCTTGGAATATTGGGGTATGGAATAGAGTATATTGATGGAAAACCTGGAATACTGCTTGAGACATTAGGCCCCTTCCTACCCACACCTCCCCCTGAGAGGACGCCCCCACCCAAATAAACACGTTAGCGGCAGAAATGAGACCCTGTGTGCCTAGTTTTACCAACTTGCTTGTGATTTTATGCTATAGGCCCTACACATCAACACTTCATATTATGTATGTGTACAGTATAGCATCCTCATTGACAGAATCCTCTATAAAGCACATCTGATTTTACCGACACTCCGTTCTGATCTGTCTCAGCATCATGTGATGATTCAATGAGCTCGGAAGAATTTTGTATACTGGCGTTACAGGTCACCTTCACCATAACGTATCAATTACCATGGACTTGTACATGTATCACATTCATATTGAATGGTGATGGCTGATGAGAATATTGCTCATATGGAACAAATGGCTGGATTTCAGCGAATAAAAAGTTCATGTTAATCATAAACAACATACAATTAATAATACTATCAAATAATTATGTATATTCCTTGTCGACATCAATATAATACAGACAATATTATGACTGAATCATGATAACAGATATTCAAGGGTATATATGTCTACACTAAACTGAAGGAGACCCATAATGCGTATTATATTATGTTGTAAAACTTCATCTATTTTCACAATAAGCAACATTATCGAGATTAGCAAGTGAAGTTATGAAAATAAATTTAGTATGATTGCCCATTACCCTCAAATTAGAAATATCTTCAGCAGCTAAAGTTAAGCCAATCATAACAATATATAACACCATGGTATTGTTGTAATATCACCCAGGTATTGATCTTTGGTTAAGAATGTAATGAGATACATATACCTGTTCTTTGTGTTATTCTGTATGCAGTTCATTCTGTAAGTATTTTATACATGTACATATACCAGAAGTGGAATTGAAATTTGAATAAAATAATCAACACATGTTCGGTTTTTACCTCTACTCAGGAAATGAAATCTTTGTTTCTAGAAGCTAAACCATTTCAGACAATTTCAAGTCCTCACCTGGTCAAGGGAGATAATTTTGTAAAAAAAAAAACTTAACAAGAAAAGATAGATCCACACTGGCGCAGACCAGAAAGTTTTATGACCTTTGATGGTATTTGTGGAGCATGCTGCAGGACTTCAACTTTCATGAATCTGATATTATCCACACAATCCCATTCTACATGATATTTTTGCCATAGCACCGATAAACTAGATCCCTTCATTTATGTGGTCTAGATCCGGCATGGTTGTTTTAAGTTAGAACTGGGCATCCTTGAAAATCTCTGACCGATTGACACATGTATCACTCTGCCGGTGGTCATTATATGCGTAATGTTTATTTCCTGAGGAATCAGCTGATATCCAATGTGTGGGGGGGGGGGGGGGAGTTGTGGCCAATCACTGGCTCTGATTCTCACCACCTCTGTCATTCCACACCTTTCTGACACCGCTGAACCAATCAATAGTCTGTTTTGGTTTTTCCATTTCATCCAGTACATCCATTGTGTAACAGTCCTGTTGCATCTGATATCAGAAGTGCTAACCCTGCAAGTTGGAATCAATTGTATAAATATTTAATATCAAAACTCACTTCATTGGAAACGTTTATGGCCTTCATTATATTTCATTCTTTCGTCATACACACCAAGATGAAATCCATCATACCAGTTCGCACCTTTCATACGTGTACTTAATAGAACTGGAACCTGACCATGTTACAAGAATTTGCAAAAGTATGAAATGAGAACTGAGTACTATGAGAACTTAATCCAATCTATGAGTGATCAATAATATGAATTCTGAAGAACGATGATAGATCTTGACCACTGGTTGGGTTGGAGTTCATGTTAGTGGCATGAGCATGATAATAATCCAGTATATCATAATCTAGAACAGGATTGTTTATATCAGTAACTTCTCTATGGAACAATATTTTGACAAACGAAAATTAGATCACAAAAGAGAATATGTATACTGTGTTCACTTTGAGGAATATTTCTGCCTCTCCAATGGAAGGCGAAATTTGAATGAATGGTCTGTGTTGTCAGTGTGTCTGATGTCCCCCTTGCAAAGACAAGAAAATTTTCTATGTAATTTATTATTTATTCATATATTTATTGATTTTCTTCTTGTCTAATTGTCTTCTGTTCAAGTCATTTGGCATCGGTAAAACCTGAAATGTATATCATGATCTCCTTATTTCATCTAGTGATACTGTCTGTTTGGTTCCAGATCACGGGGCTGAACAAAGCATGTGAAATGTGATCGTATGGCAAATAAATGCCCAGTGGTATGTCCAGGGCTTAAAACTAAAAAAAAAAAAAAAAAAAAATTGGGAAAGGTTCCATCCATGCTATCAGTCAAAAATCTCAATAATGTAGGCCTACATGTGGAATGTAGACACTCCTTTGTTTCAGCTACAATTCAGAATAAGTTTTCAGAATATTATCAGGTTTTAACAAGCAAATTATTCTTCATCAACAAGTGTCACAGCACACAATGTGGATGCCACTAAACTGTTAGGATCAATGAAAAGAAAAGTAAATCTATATTATTTATCAGCTTTATTAAATAAATTTACAGACTCACGCAGGTAGATCAATTTGGTGCTTCTGCAAAATCAAACCATTATTCAACTGTCAAATGCCAAGATAAATAGCCCCCCCCCCCCGGAAATATAATTTATCAGCAAAATTTAGAATAACTGTTTTTATACAACCAGGCTGGTGGATATCATCAACTGAAAGAAAACAAGTATCAGTAAAATCAGGGCATCGTCGATTGTGCTGTTGTCTTCCAGTCAGTCAGACAGTTGGATATGCAACAACAACAACTTAGACTATTTGGTTGGCTTCGACATAAGTCATCAGCCGACAAATACTTTACGATATATAGAACTGACGGGTGGTGTACTATGAATCATTGAGTTGTAATGACATCAAATGGCGACAATAAACTTACTAGAAAAACGGCAAAAAATCGCA
This sequence comes from Hanleya hanleyi, assembly GCA_036873755.1. NCBI lineage: Eukaryota > Metazoa > Mollusca > Polyplacophora > Lepidopleurida > Hanleyidae > Hanleya > Hanleya hanleyi. The sequence continues at coordinate 5,989 of JAVTVY010035637.1, read as the reverse complement.
TTGTCCGTCTCTACAAGCTGGAGGGCCGACATGTTAAATCTCCCAGTGGATGGGAGGTGGAACCCGACTACAGAAGCAAGGCCCACTGCAATGCATTGCAATGGGGAACCCCATTATTTCAATTGTGTCCAGCAAAAGTGCCTCAAAATTTCGTCGGGAACCATGACAATCCCTATTGGAAATCCTATGAGTCTTGGGTTCCCCATATGACAATTATTTGGCGAGATTTCACGTTGCGCTCCTAGACCTCCGTCTGATCGGCGGGGGTAATAATAAACTAAAGTTGTCTATTTGTAAGACCAATCAAGCAGACAAAGAGGCCAATTTTCGATGTTAAATCTACCGATGGCGCAAGGAAAATTATACCATTTTTGCCAAAATAAGAGAGTGTCTGCAATGTATGATTCTAGTGCCATAGTTTAAGGCTAGCTGGATCTGAATGTCCACAGGGACATCACCCAAATCAGTTGTGTTTTAAAGTATCACTTTAAAAAGAGAGGATACTTCCGTCGTTGACGTCTTATCGCTGTTAATTACTTTTTCATTAAAATGAATTCCCCAGTCTTGCCGAGGAGATCCGGAGTGTACGTCGATCCTTTGATGTCTTCGTTTGAGCATTGTTGAAACCAAATTATTCTGGACGAGGAAGTGTTTTAACAATTCTGTGAATGTGTCAAACGAATCTGTAATTCTGACAGCGGAGGTTGGAGTGGAGCAGTTCAGCTGCATGCTCCAGATCTGTGAAAATATATGCTTGCCTGTAGCGAACATGCCATATGTGTGACGTACGGTCGCGAGTTAAGTTTGAAGAGGTCTTCAGGTCCGGGTTTCCTATGACCATTGTTCAACTTTATGATTCCGTGATTTACAATTGATCAATTTAGTAACGACACACATTATTTACTTCAAACATGTTCGCGTTTTATGTGTGGTGGTTCATTTAACAGTATGAAAAACTGACAGACACAAAAAAAGTCTTGTTACTTTTGCTGTTCTTGCTGAAACACCACCCCGCAGTCCAGCGTAGTGCGCGAAATCGTATAGATGATGCATACCAAGTATTCGTTTCCAGTACTACGGCAGTAACATAAGTGTACTGCTGGTGCACTATAATTATGCACTATGGGTGGTGCTGCGTAGGGAGCTTCTTGGAATTAGGAACTGAGTTCCCTGGTAGGGATGTCATATGCCGGTTATTCAAATGGGATACACCATGCCCAGTTTGGTGTTCTGATCTGGATGGATTAGAGTTCCAGTTAGACCATTCCGAGGCTCGCCCCCTGTACAGACCTGTTGGTCTTATATATATGTTGGCATTTGTGGGAAGTTGATGCTGGGTCGACATCGGGCCTTACAGACTAGTCTTTTGTGTTAAATGCCGTCATTTTCATCTGACGACGATACAGCTCACCAATCTCCAGTGTACCACTTGTCACAGCGAAACAGCTCACCAATTACCAATATACGAGTTGTAAGAGCATTTCCATCATAGCTCTCTAGATTTGTATCTAATACCGGTTATGCCGGTGCTAGAGCCCGTGTGGTCATATCATCAAAGTTGCCACATGAATAGGTAAAATAAAAGCGTACCTGAGATACAACACATATCGCGAATCGTTAGATTCTTGGTATGTGCTTTAGAATAGGTTAACCGGAAGACTATACTGTGAAGTCATGTGACTGTCAGTATGTCGGCACCTCTTCCCACTTCCCTTATATGTGTTGTAATTCCACCCATGCTGCTCCATGGTATGGCATAAGCCATCCTTTGGCTGTATGGCATTGAGTTCCTAGGCGTTCCAACACGGCACACCATGCCACTCTGTTTGGAATGCCTTATGCCAGTTCCTAGTATGCCCCAATTTCAAGAAGCTCCCTTAATCAGTACGGTATATATGCAGTTTCAGAAAATAAAAGGTTCCTTGCATCAACTGAAAAGAAGTTCTGAGAGTCGGTACATGATTTTTCAATTGTCGATTATGTTGGACTGTTCAATTATTGAGTTTGTCACGGTATCCCTCAGTTACCGTATATAACCCCAGGAATTAAAATCTTTCTGAAGATAGGTTGGAAACTGCGCAGTACTGAAAGTTTAGTTTAGCAGAAATGCGCGTCAGAACCAAGTGTTGGCAATTTTTACTTTTAAGCCCCGGACGTGTTTTCGTAATTCCAAATACAAATATATAATACATTTTTTTTCTATGGTTTAAGACATTTCGATTGAAAATATATCTGGACGACATCTGGCTTCTAAATACCGGTTCTGATCTGTGATGCAACATAAGTTGATTATATTCGTAAAATAAATTCCATGAAAGCATCCTGTCTATCGATAGGTGATTATAAAATAGACATTAAACTTCGACTATAGATACGTGACGAGGCTCAGACGGATTCAAGATTAACCCTACCGATCGGTCTGTCCCAGCCTGAGTGGGGAGCACTCCTCCCTCGTTCTCAGTTCTATTATCCCTTGGAGTAGAGGGATGTAACTTTCACACCAAATATCTGGGTCGCGCTCTACAAGAACATGTAGAAGTAATCCAAAATAGCCGCCACGATGACGTCACAGTGTCATCTTCTCGGAAGCTATTTTTTCTTCAATTTTGTGTCCGTTTTTCTTTCTTTTTTTTCTCTTCTTATATTTTTCTCTCCAAAACTAATTAATTTCATAGAGAGAAAAATCAATGGTTTTGGAAAATAATGAAGGGACAAAACCGAAAACAAGACTTTCTGATGGCACCAGGGACCACCATTTTGCGCATGATCCTACGCCTCTAAGATTATGCAAACAGACATATTAAATGACCCTAATAAGATTTGTGGAAAAGTCAGAGAGTGAGAGAGATCGGTTTGTTGTATACATTTTAATGTATGTACATGTTTTTAATGCATTAGTTTACTGAGTTATTAACTAGAATACTTAGAATTTTGTTTGATCATCGCTATATGGCTGAAATATTGCTGATCGCGACGTTAAACCTTAACCTCCCCCCCCCACCAACACCAGACCAGATATGGTGATCTAAGCTTGATCGCATCCCAAAAGCGATAAACCGCAGGGGAACTGACAAACATACGGTATATAATCACAGAATATAGGACAATGTAGCACCGTCAGCTGCGGTCTATCGGTGATGCAGTTGGATATTATTTCTCTTCGTAGCAATGTCTCTAAAGATGTAACGGAATTGAACGGCTGGTGAAAACATAATTTTTCCGAGACCAAAGATCATTAAAGAACTACGATACACCGCCACACACTGAAGTGGTATGAATTTACAAATGTGACGCAGCTCTGCTAGCATGAAACTGATGAGGGCTTGTTCATGTTTTTGTCACCTAATAGTCCATGTAAAAATAAGTGGCGAGGTCGATTAGCGTCAAAATCATTGCTGGAGGATACTTCGACAATGCTATATAACCAAGTGCTCTCATTCCATGTCGCTGAAGTCGAACGATGAATACCACACTTTGGTGGCTAAATACGCTGAGAAGGTGCTGGCTCTCCAGCTGACACTTTGATTCATAGCTTGTCTTTTGCTGCTTAACTCGTGGTGAGAACCCGCATGGAAGCATTGTTATCCAACATCTTCACCATTCAACAGCAATGCGCGAATATAATAATCATATTAACAATAATAAGGAGACAGCATGGCATGTATGTTGGTGTGGAAAGTGACAGGTCACATTACCCCCATGGCGATATTCTGACTTCATTAAACTCAAAGACATCTCAATCATCAGCTGACTCCTTTGATGCTCTGTATCTCAGTCGCGCTTCAAGTGTATGTGTTCATGTCGATACCTTGATTGGAACGACCATCAGCACCGAATAAAGCCAAACTAGATAAAATAGACGTGATAAATATTAGAATAAGTATTCACGGAATGCGCGTTCTTATTCAGAACAAGTCTGTAAAGCCCGACGCCGACCAAGCGTTTATTGAAACCGCATAGAACAAAGTCATTATTCATGGTGGTGATGGAAAGCTTTATAAAAGCACCGATGCAAACAGCATGACAAACACGAATACATCGTGAGTAAATAAAATGTAATACTACAAACGCTGTCAACGTAAACGCAATGTAATAGACTCGCTTTAGACCCTCTTGCCGGAGCCTTTATCAAGTGAACAGAAATTAGAATAATCAATAATGCCGAAATTTCTATATTAATGATTTCAACTTGAAATCCGATAGGATTTGTTGTTTTTACATTCCACATTTCTGTGCAATGTTCCCTTTCGAATGAATAGCTTCTTCAGATAACTTGAGATAACACGCGAATTTGCTGTAACATAACTATACGGGACGCCGAACGTAGCACATAGACGTAGCAAAGAGAAAGGAGACACAACAAAGAGCTACATGTGTGTCGATCGCAGTGATCCAAAGGCGACACCATGCAAGACCCAATGTCCGTATAACTGTTCGAACGTATACTTAATTAGCTGGTCCCAACTATTGTTAACCTGAGTACCACAATCTCTATTAAAAACTAGGCTGAATATTTTAAATTGTAGAGCATTTGTTAAAACATTCCCCAGCGTTTTACTAGACGCTAAAGCCAATCTGTAATAATCCTGCTTACCCGGTACGCGTCACTCATACCGGTGTATATACGTAGAGACGTTAATGGTCGAATAGCATTGGCCAATCAGTGAAACTCTACTAATTTATGAAAGTATTAACTCTACCATGTCTGAGAGATTTTGGGCAGTCCCCGCCTGGGGAGAGAGAGGGGGCATTATGGCCCCTGTTTACTTCTCGGGGTAGAGAGCTTAAACTTTCCATACTATATATTTGGTTAACGCCCTGCAAGAAAATGTAAAGAAAAGTCCATGATGGCCTCATGATGACGTCACAGTGACGTCATCTTCTCGGAAGCCATATTTCGTTCCTTCATTTTTTTGTTAGTTTTCGATATTTTCTCCCAAAACTAATTAATATGATAGAAAATAATGGCTTTTGGCAAAATAAATGACTTTCCTATCCTAAGTGCAAAAAAAAATGATCGGAAAGATCGCCATTTTGGATTTTCCCATGAACCTTTGAACCTATGACCATGCAAATAGTATCAACATAACTATCTATCTCGGCTATCTTCTCCTCTTCGTTCCGAAGCTGCAGTGAAGATCTTTGTCATAATGACCCCACAGTACAGTAATCACGTCCAGTCCGTCATACAATATTCAGCCAACGCCAGTAAAAGAATTTCCGCGTCCATAATCCAAAGACCTAATTCAAATAATAACAGTACAAAATTAAAAAGCATAAATCATTGTATACATAAAACTAGGCTAATGTCCTGCAAGACAGAAGCGGTCAACAGTTTTCTGGGATGCCAGCAAGACATCATGATGTTCCAAAAATATCAAATCCGTATCGCTGATCAGTATTCTTAATCCATAATAATCGTTGTAAAGTCGTTATCAAGAGTATGATGTATCTCAGTCACGCTTTGATTGTGACTGTTCATATGAAAACTATGAACACCAGCCCCGGGTTAAGCGGAATTAGACACAAGTTACGAAACGTCACACCATAGATCTTTCACGCAACGCTCGTATTTTGCTATAAGCATAAGATATGAATCGCCAAATTTGAGAAACTTCGAGTGGAGGCGCTTGATGATATAACCCTATTCCTAGCAAATGTTACTACGCGAGATATGTATACGCCATATACTGTTCAGATAGGGATAGTTTACGACAAAAGAGATGATTACAATTTCGACATCGTAAAGTCGACCAGAGAAAAGGCCCGCTTCATTAATAGGTGCCGCTAGGGCCATCCGTTGTTTCCTTCAAATCCAGTGAAGGTGGGTATATATCCTTCTCTGCGTTATTCATGTAGCGATTATCCATAGCAAGAAGATCGTCTATATGCATGTATCGTTTGGTGAATGAGAAGGAACGGGCTTCGAAATAATCTGTTTTTGAAAGCTTCTGAAAAGTCGTATTCATAAGAGAACAGATATAGGTCA
>JAVTVY010035636.1:0-13778 GCA_036873755.1 Hanleya hanleyi | reverse complement strand
TTTCAAAATCAAAATCATTTCTGTTGGGACCAAACCGGTCCCAGCTACAACCAACTTGACCTCATCTGCTACCAGCTTGGTTTCATATACCACATACATGACAGAATATATGATAAAAATCATCAGATTTTGAAGGACACAAGAATAGTCTGTTTTGGTACCGGGTTGGTCCCGAATGGAACCAACCCGACCCCCAACTTTAAACCATGCACTCGACATTTATCAGAACTACCGGGTTTCAAACCTGAACCTGAAAATTTTGGATTTTGACAGAATGAAACAAACTGGCACAGAATCAACCCGCATAATCATATTCAATACAAACAAGTATATTTTGGTTCCACACCGTATTAACCTTCGGTTATACTGTGCACATTTTCAAAATCATTATTTATGTACATGTAAATATTGCACAGATGACCAATACTGAATTAACATTTGACAACATATATACATATTCAATATATCGGCTAAAAAGTAAATCATTATTAAATATTTTTTTCATAGTAGGTCAGATTGGCAAATTATGAATAATATAATCACCTAATGAAGTTGATATCTGTTTAGTTTACAGGGTATTAGTATAATCGCGCAAAATTAGTTCATAGAAAATTTCTCCTTTCAGCGTTTGCTTAATGTTAATTTCACAGTTGTTTTCCACACTTGAGCGAATTGTATATAATGTTTTTGTCAGCAACCCAAATTCACATATAATTTTCCCTTCCGTCAGTAGTTCATTATATTAATATTTTCGTGGTTTCATTTCAGTACCTCGGACTCGTGGATTTGTCTGCAGTCAACATACAGTTTCCCCCGTACAAACCTCACTTTTTTTCCTTCGTGAAAACTTTTGGCCATGAAATCTCTGAATATGTTTTTCTTCATTTTGTCTTCCGGGATTAGATCTTCTGCTTATGTATTTTCCAGTCCCCTTTAGTTTTTGTTTCCCAATTATCATAACCTCCCTTCTTTCCGGCCTGTACAGAAACTTTGCCAATATATGTCTGGGTTGTCCGACCTTTTTTGGACCTTCTGCTCTATGGACGTTTTCCATGGACATTTTGTATGTCCAAATCTTCCACTATGATTTTCTTTATTATGGCCATGGGGCTTTCTCCTTCCTTTTCCTCGATTCCCCCAAATCTCAGGTTGTATGAGCGGCTATACCTTTCGGTATCTAGTAAACGGTCGGTCAATTTGTTATTTTCGCCTTGTAGTTTGTTTACTATCTCGTACAGCTCACTCACCTTCTTGTTCAATTTCAGCAGGTTTGCTACCTCCTAGTTTGTGGGAGGCCCGTTGGCCGAGTGGTTTAGATCACCGACATATAGTGCTGGCGGTCGCTGGTTCGAATCCCGTATGTGACTCGACCAATTTTCAACACTAGAATCTGTGCTATACTAAGACAGTGTAATCCCAAAATAAAGAAAAAAACATTGTGATAATGATGATATCTGTATCTTCGTCTTCGGACGTTCATAAAGTTAGACCGCGGTTCGCAGTCCGCAGTTCGTTATTCGAGGGGACCAGCAATTATTTCTTCAGATATGGAAATCTGTAATTTTATAATGATGAGTACTTTGAACTCCAAACTCTGCATAGCAAGAGAGAATGTCATGCCCTATCTCTGCATATTCTTATCCCAAATCTGACGCCAGGGGGCGCTGCTATGGGTCGCTGAATGACTGGTCCCCGCGAATAACGAACTGCGAACCGCGGTCTAACTTTATGAACGTGTCTTCGGGCGAATGTAGGCCGACACTCAATTCCTTAAAGAAACATGCTTTGTTTCAACCTCATCACAAGTTTTCTGAATATATATATCATTTCTTAAGCCACCAGTTGGTTAATCATAACTTGGGTACATGTATGGCATACTGCCATGAACGTACATGTTAAATCGTACTGGTACATGCGAACTTGTATCAACTGGGAACATGCTGCTGATATCTGAGTCACTCTGGCTCTCGACAGCTGATAGATGGTTCAGTTCGACTGATCCTCTCTCTGTAGTCTCAACTATTGTCTTGTGATGACATTTGATATGTCCTTTCAAGCTGGTCCGCTGTGAGAATGATTTGTCACAATATTTACAGTGGAAAGGCTTTTCTCCTGTGTGTAATCTCATATGAGATTTAAGATAATGACTTTCGGCAAAGCTATTTCCACAAACAGTACATAGGTATGGTTTCTCGCCAGTGTGTTTCCTCACGTGGCGATTCAACTCTGTCAACTGTTTAAAAGCAGCGTTACATTGTTTACACTTGTATGGCTTTTCTCCAGTATGTAGTCTTGAGTGATTTTGAAAATTCGCCAACTGGTTAAAAAACTTCCCACAATCTGGACACAAGTATGTTCGTCCTTTCATATAACCATGATGTTCACGTTTGTGGCGTGATAAATCTGAGCGGCTTTCGAATGATTTTCCACACATATCCATATTGCATAGTTTAGGATTTGGAGGAACTGGCCTTCTTTTATATTTCCGCTTCGGTTTTGGCTTGCGAGGGACTGATTTGTGCGATGTTTGAACGTGGATTTCCAAGTGTTCTGTGAAAGTATCCCTGTCCTCAAACATCTCACCACACGTTGTGCACACGAACGGCATCTGATCTACATGGCCTCTTAAGTGAAGAGAAAAATCGCCCCACTCTCGGAAAGTTTGTGCACAAGTTGCACATATGAATTCATCATCTTTTACTTTTGAAGTCTTCTTTTCTCGCTTTCCTCTGCTCGACGTAGGCTCTGGGAAGCTTATCCTCAAAGGAAGTTTCCTTTGAGAAAGTCTGTAGGCTATTCTTCTTCTTATTGAGGAGCGGGTTTCAATGCGTTTTCCTGAACTGTCCCCAGGTTTAGAGTGATTTGATGCTAGCGATGGCGGATGAATTGTGTTTACAGTTGAAGCGATGTCCAGGCGAAGTTTTCTTTGAGACAGTCTGGATGATATTCTCCTACTTATGGACGGGTGGTTTTCCATGTGTTCTTTCAAGCTGTCCTGCCGAGTAAACATTTCCCCACATATTGAACAATAAATCCATTCACACTCTGGGTCGTTCTGACCCTGATCTATGGGAATATCTTCTACATAATCATCCTCATAATCAGATTCTTCCCCAGTTTCATTGATTCTCTCTCGTTGTCCCCTGTTTGCCTCCAATTGTCCATTGATTGCTTTCCGTTGTCCACTGATTGCCCCTTGCCCACAGGTTGCCTCTCTTTGCCCATTGTTTGCTTCTACTTGTTCACTGGTTGCCTTCCCTTGTCCACTGATCGTCTCCAATTGTTCATTGACGGTCTCCATGTGGCCATTGATTGCTTCTCCTTGTTCAGAGATTGCTTCGCGTTGTTCATCTGTTGTTTCGCCTTCTCCACTAATTGTTTCTCCGCTTTCATTTGTTGCCTCCCCTTGTCCACTGGTTGCCTCCCATTGATCATTGATGGTCTCCCATTGTACAATGATTGTTTCCTCTTGTTCATTGATTGTCTTCCCCAACTTAATCAATGGCAATTCTGACTCCATGTCCACTGATGTGATCCCTGAGTCGTCACAATGTAATGGCCTGGAGGCGGCTTCAACTCCCAGATCGTAACCATGTTGAGAAACGTCACTACCAACCTCATCAGCATCAAAATCTGAGTCTTCGTTAACTCTAGATGGTGTCTTCTCCGCTTTGATGTCTATTGGGATCAACAGTTCCTCATTGTTTTCCTGTGGAGGCTTCTCCGCTCCTGGAGTAAAAAAATAAACAATAATAATAATATTAATTAGGTTCCCTGCAATGCTTTCTTGTTCATAATATGCTGAATAAAGAGCCACTTTCTTGTTCATACTGAAAACACCGAATCACGTTAGAAACTCCAAGGAACTTCTGGAAAACGAGAGAGTAGTTGTCCGAATACAGTGCATGTTTTAGACAAACTGTAACTTTGGACAGGTCATGTCAAGAGGCATTGGTGGGTGGTTGTGACCGCCAACGATGCGACGGAAAATACGTCCATATTAAAAGTGTCCCTTTGTGAAAGAATTCTGTAACGTTGTCCAATTCGGGAATCTTCAGGGTGAATACAGAGTAAACGAATATTCATGAATTTGACAACTCTACAACATGCTTCTCACTTAGAAAGATTAGTGTTAAGTATTTTGTCTGCACCAGTTATCTTGTATCCACAACTGTCCACATCAATATTCTTACATTTCGATGCCGTGGCTCTTGCACATGTTGCATCGCTCATAATTCTCACGCTGTATTTTCGAGAATCTACCCTGGAGGAAGTCCGAGATTCCTATGACCCTTCAGCCAAACGAACGATAATTTCTAACAGATTTTCTGACTGGAATCCCCAACTTCTCTCCCCAACCAAAAGCGCAGAATGGGAGCGACCACAGGGTCGCGCTATCTCATCCCAGTAAAAATTATTTCCAAAAAAATATTCGGCCGTTCTACATCACTTATCTTATATATATTTATTATTGAATAATTTCCCTTCATTGTCAGTCCAAACTTAACAAGATTCGTTTCATTCTCCGTCTATTACAGTGTTAACAACTTCGCTTCAACGAAACCACAACTAACCCAATTTTCCGTTCGGTAGCATTCAAGTATTACGTATACACACACACACACAAAAAAATGAATATTTTGACCCCCTGCCCCCCCCCCAGTACGCAAAATTTAACCCAGGCACATAAAGGAGGAAATCTCAACTTTAGACAGCGCACTCCCTCTCTGGGCGTAATACTTGAATGCCCCTTTTGGAATGAGGTAGAAGTTAAAAGCGAAGAATATGACGGATCTTGTTAAATTTAGGCTGACAATGAAGGGAAATTATTCATTAATAAATAGAACGGCTGTTGTAGAACGGCTGAATATTTTTAAAAAATTATTTTTAATGAGATGAGTCGATCCCATTTTGCATTTTTCGGAGGGAGAGAACTCTGACCCCCGCCAGGAAATCTGTCAGAAATAATCCGTGGTGTGACTGAAGGGTCATATGAAGCTCGGACTACCCTGGTGGTTTCTCTGCAACTTGTTTTGGCCTATTCTGGAAGACGAACCCTAAGCTAAGTGAGCTATGAACAAAATAATGCGGTGAAATCAGCCAACCGTTGTGAAAGTTACTAGCGGTAACTTCAACTCAGTCACAGACGAGAACAGATTTTAGGTTATAAAATTCATTCTAAGCACAAATGTTCACAAAACTTTGAAAAAACCCCATATAGAGTGAGTGAATAGAATTTAACATCGCTTTCAACAATATTTCAGCTATATCACGACGAACCAACTAAGCACCATCCAACCCAGTTGTGTTCCTGCTACTTCAAAGAAGAAATCTTTGAAGAAGCATGGAACCAGATACCCTCCATCCACCCTATAAAACACTGAGGACAGCGCACCCCTCCATCCACCCTATAAAACACCGAGGACAGCGCACAAGACACGAACAGAACGATTACATAGTGCAATAAAGACAAGTGATATTACAGTGCTAGACATCACATTATCAAATTCCTGTTGCTTCTCAGCAAAATGCATTGAAGCAACAGGAGCCTGAACCCATCCAACCATCATATAGTAAATTGGAGAGCGAGATGGCCTGGCTCCATATTTATCAGGTTAGGTTGAATAAGCTTACCTCATATGGGTACTATACCTAAGTTGGGGTACAGTACCTCATTTGAGGTATAGTGCCATATCAATTTTAGTTTTCACATATTTATGTATTAATTCACACATCTGTTCAAACCCTGGAGGGCATGGCTCAGTTTATCTGGCCTTACTATCTTGGTCATTTTTCAGCAAATTATTATCATTAAACAGACTACACATTTTAATTTTTCTTTTAATTTTTTAACATTGAAAAAGGTGTTGGATATACATGTTTAGAGATATTTCACATATAAATTCAGACTGTATATTGTGGCATTCTTCTATCTACTGGCCTCGTGCAAATTACAGGGAAATAACAGTAGCAGGTAGCTCACTAAATTTTTATGGCACACACTGCTAGCATGCGCACGCATAGAAACAGCCCTTTGTTCATTATTTCTGACACTGCCATGCTAGCAGAATGTGTGATGTATCAGACATTTGAATTCAATTCGTAAACTAGCTAGTCACTACATCTACATCCTTGAAATTTTCACATTTTCACAACATAAAAGCAAGTCATTATACGCAGTCTTTATTTGAGTGCTAGAGAGATTAAATTTTTAAATTAAAGAGAATTATCATTCTGAAAATTGCAAAGTGATTGATTAAAATATGTAGTCTGTCTGTTTAATGATAATAATTTGCTGAAAAATGACCAAGATGGTAAGGCCAGATATCTGAACAAATGTGCGAGTTAATGCATAAATATGTGGAAACTAAAATTGATATGGCAGTATATACCTCAATTGGGGTATAGCACTATACCTCAAATGAACTACTGTACCTATGGTTGGCCATCCCTGCCACAATTCGTCATTTAGAGGCTGCCTCTAAATAATATATACCATGGTATAAAATGCCAAGCCTGCCATAATTCGTATTTAGAAGCTGCCTCTAATTATTTTGTACCATGATATAAAATGCCGAGCCTGCCATAATCCCTATTTAGAGGATGCCTGTAAATCGCCAAGCCTGCCACAATTCGTATTTAGAGGCTGCCTCTAATTATTTTGTACCATGGTATAAAATCGCCAAGCCTGCCATAATTCCTATTTAGAGGATGCCTCTAATTCATTTTAGCCGTAAGTCGTAAATTTTCGCCTTCTTATTACTTCCACCAATGATATGCGCTTTCACAAATTTGGTGCCATATCTCTACGCTTGTTACAAGTTTACTCATTGGTCAAATTTAATATTCTTGATATGACATCGAGTTGTTTATGACTTACGGCTAAAATGAATTAGAGGCATCCTCTAACCCAGAAACTCTGGCTGTGATAGGTAAATTTAGGGTAAGGGGGCGTGGCATTCCTATCACAGCCGAGATCGCACCTAGGTTAAATTTTAGCGATAAAAATTTGACTGGCGAAGAGCAACTTTTCGCTGACGAAAATAACGAAACGGGAGAGAAAAAATATGCCAATTTGATACAGTTTGACCGACCTGAGCTTCTTTCACCATGTACCATCTCTAATGACTGTTTGGGACTCCAAAAAATTAGTGACGACGAAGAAAACACAATAAACGCTCGATTTCGATGTTTACCGCCATTTCTTCAGATTACAGCTCAACGAGACTTGACCGCGCGTGCGCACTAGTATCGTGACCTTTCTGATCTGACTATGGTGAAATGGACGAGTCACGTGGTCAGAAAGGTCAATCGCGTTGGAAATCTCGTTTCTCAACGAGACTGAAAATGGCGGCAACTTGACGAGTTAGATGACAAAATTAGAGTTTGGAAGAAGATTTCGTCTAACGGAATGAGTCATTAGTTGATTATCAAAGTTCTGGAGATGCCAAATCATATTATTTATTCGATAAAATGCTTTTCGTGCCTTTGTCTCAATTCCCCACGCCGTGTGCAGTTGAAGATCTCGAGCGACTGACGTCTTATTTATTTTTTTCCTTTTCGGTCTGTATATGTGATTCGGGCTAAAGGGTCAGCAACAACAATAATAATAAAAAAAAAAATAGACCCCTTAGCCGATGTTGGTCAGCAACAACAATAATAATAAAAAAAAAAATAGACCCCTTAGCCGATGTTTTCGGGCTAAGGCATCCTCTAAATAGGAATTATGGCAGGCTTGGCGATTTTATACCATGGTACAAAATAATTAGAGGCAGCCTCTAAATACGAATTATGGCAGGCTCGGCATTTTATACCATGGTATATATTATTTACAGGCAGCCTCTAAATACGAATTGTGGCAGGCTTGGCGATTTAGAGGCATCCTCTAAATAGGAATTATGGCAGGCTCGGCATTTTATACCATGGTACAAAATAATTAGAGGCAGCCTCTAAATACGAATTATGGCAGGCTTGGCATTTTATACCATGGTATATATTATTTAGAGGCAGCTTCTAAATGACGAATTCTGGCAGGGATGGCCAACCATATGTACCCCAACTTAGGACTAGTACCGGTATGGAATACGAGGTATTCCACCTAACCTGTTTATGACGATTTTACCCAAATTGTTCAGGCGACCGTCTGTGACATGGCTCGGTACGCGGCAATGTCATCCATGCTGGGGGGAAGGGGGGGCAGGATTGGGAAACGTTGCCGAATTCGGCAAAGCGCAATTTCCCTGCGAAACTTGCTACTGGGCTAGCGGGTAACGGTCTGATAATTGCGAAGACTCACCAACAATTATCAATTTCCACTTGTTAAGAGCAAAAACATCTCTAATGGCCTTCTCCTGGACACGAGTGAGTACTAGAGTCAATTGGTAAGGCTCCATCTTCCTGAGAGACGCGAATCAACAATCAACAGGCAGAAAATCAACAATGATTTCTTTGTCAGGAAACGCGCGGCGACAATACATTACTACAAAACCATCACCCTCAATGTTAACACATAGGACTATACGTCGCAAGGAGTCGCATGTCTTGTGACATTGTTTCGGCGATTCACATAAACTGGCTTTTAATTTTCATCGAACCACATCACAGAGGTATTAATATTTAATTAGGCATAACATTAAACGCATAATTTAGGTGTACACAACCACCAAACAGGGTTATCTCCCCTTATGTCATGTCGATCGACTCTGCCTTCAGTCATTTACCGAGGGCGAAAAAAGGCCCCAGTGGAATTCCCTGCACAATGGGCCTTCACCAAGCCATGATGACAGAGAATAAAAGTTTGAGACTCCGAACTGCTCTGAATCGCAACAATTTGAATTAACCAGAATTAATCAACTGCAGCGGATTTGTGTGATTCGACAGACAAAAGAAAACAAACAACAACAACAACACTACATCAAAGCTAACAGTGGATTGTTTGAAAAAAAAACTCAGCTGACAAAGGAAAAAAGCTGACAAAAGAAAAAAACTCGACAGACAAACTAAAACAAACAACAACAACACTACATCAAAGCTAACAGTGGATTGTTTGAAAAAAACTCAGCTGTTCTTTTTTTCTGAATCAAATGCTCACGTACAATTATATTTGTAAAATTTAATATCTTAGTATGTAGTATGTTGATAAGAACTATTTGGCTGATAAGATTCGGATCATAGTAATACCCCAGCCACCTGTCGGATTTTCGGACAAGATTCCCGCCCGAGCAGCACGCCACCGGAAGTGACATCATATGTAGTAAAAGCTATATGGTTGTCGAACAGTCCAGTTACTTTTCAATCCTGCATTATACCTCTGTTAACCTAGCGTTAAATAGAATAATCAGAGATAATTTTCCTCGTTTATATGGGCAGAGCATATGAGGAGTATGAAATGATTTTTGAGAGAGAAAGAATAAATTAGTCAAATGAAAAGTAGTCCGCTCATTTGCAAAACTGAAGAAGCTGTTTGGTCGGATTCAAACTGGACCATGTGGGCGTGGGTTTTCCCCTATACGTCATAGCCACGTCGTAAAGGTCATCTTAGCTGTTGGGGCAGGGTTAAAGTAGAGTGACCCGCGCTGTGTGGAGGGTGTATTTAACCACGTCACGGTAATTGTGTCTTATGAAGTCGTTGTTTGAACGTTCAGCAATCGTGTATTAAAGTCTGCCCATTTCCATTAGTAGACTTTAGAGCTCTTAAAAGGTGAAGGATTTGATCCACGTGAATTTTTTATATATCTTGTATAATATTTTACAGATCTGTACACTGATCACCGTAAAATTTATCCATTTTACTTAAGATAAAACACGTTTTGAAGATTTTCTCCTGTGTCATAAAGCTTGTTTGGTGGACATATGACGAAATGACCAACATGAACAAAAATGACAATAGGTATGATGCATTCAGAATCCAGTTGTTGATATATTTGACAAATAGTGCGCGGGTGTACCTTTGCCAAATAAAGCCGTCCCCGAAGCTATAAGCTATAATCACAAGCGTCTGGTCTGTCAATCATAATTCAGCCGTCGTCCATTAAAGACTATCCGCGTCCATAATCCGATCAAAGACCTATAGTCCATATTCCATATAACAGCATTAGCACCGAATTCAGAAAGACAATAAACATAATCTAGTTTCCTGCAAGAGAGAAGCGGTCAACAATTTTCAATGATGCCGGCAAGACATCGTGATGTTTCAAAAATATCAAATCCGTATCGCTAATCAGTATTCTCAATCCATGATATTCGTTGTAAAGTCGTCATCTAGAGAATGATGTATCTCAGTCACGCTTTGGATGTGGCTGTTCATATGAACAGCATGAAGATCTTGAAGTACATGGGTTCATACGGCCCCTAGCCCCGGGTTAAGCGGAATTAGACACAAGTTACGAAACGTAACGCCATAGATCTTGCACGCTACGCTCGTATTTTGTTTTCAGCATGCGATATGTATCGCCAAATTTGAGAAACTTTTGAGTGACGGCGCTTGGTGATATAACCCCGTTTTATAAGTTTCTGTGATAATGTTTGGTGACGTTGATTAAAATCGTTACATTTAACACAGGATCTAGCAAATGCTACTAGGCGAGATATGTATACGTTATATGCAGGTCCCACTGGAATATTACTGTCCAGAAAGGGATAGTTTACGATGTCGAAATTGTAATCATCTCTTTTGTCATGAAATCGACGAGAGAGAACGTCCGCTTCATATTTATAGAGATATAGATCTAAATATGATGTGCCGTTAGGGCTATCTGTAATTTCCTTTTAATCCAGTGACACCCCCTCCTCCATTCGGGGATTTTTTCAAGGTAATGCTTTTGGGGTACCCTGGCTTGGGTTCTATCATAATCCGTTTTTACCAAGATATTCTGTTGTGGATGTGGCCAACGTTCACATCTCGCGAGACTCACTCATCACCAAGGCAGGACTCTCAGAATGAGAATGTGTGTCCTAGACAAGCATCGTCGTAACCAGTCAGCTTCTGCAGTCCAATTCAACTCACTATAATACTATGTTAACCATGCTTATTTACTTCGGTGTTTGACAGAAAATAACAGATAGTTTTATTTCAGCCTATTACGGCGCACATTCAGAGCATAAGAATCACAAAAATCGAGATATCATTACATTTGATTAAAACATTCCTCAATAATGTAATATTGATCAATTACAGATAAAGTGTAGAAATGGTAATTTCCCAATTATTAAATCTGATTCATACATGCATTGAATTCATCCATAATAATGTACTAAACGACCAATTATGAGAATCATGCATACTGTTCAGATTTCAATAAAAATAGTGTATTATTGTGCTTGAAAATGTATACTATTTTGTCCTCCAAATCTAATATGGCCGCCATATTCGTTAAAATTACAGATTTCCCACAACTCGCAGCATATTCTCAAAACAGAGAGTATGAAAATTCACGACTGGAACTCCTGAGTATATGAGGCGAATTAGTCTGCATCCTGGAGTAACTACGGTCTGAATCTTGCATAACTGAAAAATTCTAGGAAAATAATCATAAACGAATGCGAAATGTATTTTAAATCGCGCAGAACGACTTAAAATGGACCTGAAATAATCAAAGTTTGTGCGAAGAAATAGGATTTCAACAGATGCGTATCCCAAAAAATTATGATGAAAAAAAAAGACCCAAACGACACTTTATGTATGGCAGCATATTTAAAATACCTATCATTCTTCGAAAGCACAGGACCCGGATCATGCTAAGTATCCTGAGGCCCATCGCTGATCGCTAGCCTCGCGCCGCTGAACCGGCACGGGTTCGAGCCCCCCTTGTGTTACTTGCCGACGGGCGGTGGTTCTCTTCGGGTACTTCGGCTTCCTCCACCTCTAAAACTGGACGTCACCATATGAGTGAAATAACCTTGAGTGTAACACTAAACCAATTCTCCCCTCCCCAAGCCTAATGTGAAATGTTCTGGTTTACTGAATTTTGACACATGTATTTCGTGGTAATGCAATGGACCTGAACCCTGATGACGTATTACACCGCTTTCAGTCAAGTGATAAATTGTGCATTCATTCATTTGCATCACAGGTGACCACTTGGCCAGATATCTACGGTAGCATCGCTTATATAACACGAAAATAATTAAATTGTCAACGCACAGTAAAGTCCCATATGTAACCCGATACACCAAATTAAAGCTTCCTCTACCGACTGTGCCAGTCCAGGGACCTCGCGCTGATAATTAAGTTAATGTCACGTTACATGAAGGAGGTGACAGGCTAATTGAATTGCATAACGATCCCCACCAGTCCTTTAATTGTCATGGATGTTGGGGGCCTGCATTGCATCAAGAGATAGAAGTGGGATTTTATTGTCATGGATGTAGGTTTCATGACGATTGCCTTGAATTAAACGAAAAAACAACAACAAACGATAACATTATATTATCGCCATTTTGAATTGTCTGTCAAGGACTTTGCGAATAGACCCAATAATTGAGCTAAGACGATTAGCTATATTGTGAAACATCTCTGTTCTAACAAACGTCAGCTTCGAGCTCAAAATAATATCTTGAATTAAACGAAAATAACAATATATAACAACACGAGTTTCGGATGACTCCATATGTCCGCCATCTTGAAATCCACATTTATTTTTTAATGTTTACTTTCAGCTAGCCTACATGTAAAATCAAAAGCTTGAATTATACGAGCAAACACATGAAAATGTCTCCGATGAACCCACATGGTCTGGTGGGTGTCCTACTCCTTTTTACACCCGGGAGCTGCCATATCCTCGCCTATGTGCTAGTGTATAGGTAGTCATGTCCCGCGGGTGCATCCAAAAATGTCCTTTCTATACTATTCTCCAAGTGCGCATGCGCGTATCAACTGTACATAACTAGAGAAATAGAACCAGCGGGGTAGGGGGTATGAAGGCGACTTGTCTCGAATGCAAACCCGGTCACATCTGTGCTTTCTCTACTACCTCCCAAATGCGCATAACGGTCATTTCCGATAACAAAAACAAGGCCCTATTGATTAACGTATATTATGTATGTAGTTATTTAGTCCCAAGTGCACACCCAATCGCCATCTTGCGGAGTATACCACGTCAAAAACTTTATTGGATCATTTAACCTCGCTTCACGGAATTTTTAAAAATGGACCAATCAGGACGACTCTGCCATCTTCATCATACTACTTCAAATAGTGAAGCTATATTCTTCAAAATAACACGCTGTAAAATTAAGAAATAATGTTTTCATAGGCGTGCTCAGAAGAGCATGAAAATATTATTTCTCTTCTATTGCACTATCCAAACTGACAATCAACAAAGATTATAATGAAAGGTTGAAAACATATTTTAAACTTTGACAACCTTTCTGCCCTTTCTTGAAAAAAACAACTCGTCCACTGGTATTGGCACGATGCTCCCGTCTCGGTTGGCATCGTGCCAATGTCAGTGGACGAGTTTATGTGGTCTCTCAAATGGAGAGTTATTCTGTCAGCTGAGTCAGGCTCTGTGGAAATACTTGGATATGGATCTATTTGTGTCGCTTTGTTAATCAATTGCACGATGAAAACAGCAGTTAAACTTGAGAAAGAAATTCCATCTTGTAATTTATTTGTGTGTTTATTCGATTGTATGAAGCAGACGACCCCTTCCTCTCCCGCCCTGTAAAACAGAATCTCCCAATGAACACCTGCACTTGACACATGTACATTTCACACAACCGTGATGAAACGGTTAGCTAGTTGGTTATAGACACAAGTGTTATAGAACAGATATTTT
>JAVTVY010035635.1:0-13763 GCA_036873755.1 Hanleya hanleyi | reverse complement strand
GAAGTTTATTCATTCATGAGAATCTTCAAGTAGTTGAATGATAACAAAACATATTTCATAATGGAATGATGACAATCAAGGTTTAAGGGATGTCTGCTGGTGATTTTTTCTTGGCAGCAGTTTTTGCCAGTTTGAATTAGATTAAGCGACAGGGATTTCCTTTAAAAGTCTTCTAGCTGAGAATTTTGTGCAGCAACATTCATCCAATTTGATAAATTTTGAAAGACATTGTGATTGTCTCCAAACAGTTAGAATATAGGAAAAAGTTAAATATTATTTATGTAATTTTTGTATGAATAGGATTCAAAACCTGGGCTATTCCTTTTGTTTTCTAGGTTATCAAATGGAGCATGGGTCCGTCTTTTTAACAGTGTCAACAGCTAAACAATGCACACCGACCTATATTCCTCATATTACACAATTATGAATGCAGCAACACACATTATTCGAAAAGTTAATTACGGACATCCTTAGCTCAATTTTAAATAAAACTTTAATTCAAAACAATCAAATATTCAAAACTTCATACATTTATTCCAATTTTAATAAATTTCAGATGAAGATTATTAGTGAATTCGATTTGAGTTAGAATATTTAAATTTAGTTTTCAGTGACCTTGCATTTGTTTGGATATCGAACTATGATGGATGGCAATTAGGTTTTTGTCAATTTTTATTAGCATTTCCTAAGTGACATTTCAAAATACTTCACAGTCAAATATCAGCATAACGATAGAATATTCACACAATATTAAAATAAAATTAATCCTTCAATTCAATTGTAATATAGTATAGCTATTGAAAATATTAATCATGAGTTTGTATTAAATTCAAGTTAAAATTTAAGATGAATTTCATATGAAACTACCAAACTTGATATTTGATGCCTCATGAGCAGCAGATTGGAGATTTGTGGTACAAAATCTCTCTCTCCAACTGCGAGCAGCCAAATATGGAGAACATTACTTGGGTGTTGTGAACTGATATTGAATCGTATATGATCATATAAAATTGCAAATCCTATAAGATCTGGAAGCAAAAACGCATTTTAGATATATTTGTCTTGACTGAAGACCGCATAAACATCACTCTCTAAAAATGTTAAATTAGTTTTTCCCAAGAAGAGTGGAAATTGATCCCACTCAAGTTGAATGAAGTCCAGTATCAAGTTGGGTGGATTTTGCTTATTAAGTCAATAAATCGCTGAAGTGGTGGGCAAAATAATGTTTTGGTGAAATTACATTCAATTACTTCAGTGAAACGCACTTAATTTGTGTGAAATAATTCACTGAAATACTTGAGCAGGATCAATTTCCACTCTTCTTAATATAATTAATACAATTGATCCTATGGAGTGTCATATTAAATCCAATAGGATTATTATATTTCTATCCTATTAAATCCAGTAGGATTTTTTAGAATCTTATAGGATTTTTTTTGAATCTTATAAGACTTTTCAGAATCTTATAGGATTTTTTTAATCTTATAGGATTTCTTAGAATCTTATAAGATTTTCTCAGAATCTTATAGGATTTTTCAGAATCTTATAGGATTTTTTAGAATCTTATAAGATTTCGAATAATCTTATAGGATTTTTCAGAATCTTATAGGATTTTTCAGAATCTTATAGGATCCTATAAGATTTTTTTGTAAGGGACATCGCCGCCAAGGCTTTCCGCGGATTTCGATTCACGAACGTGGTATTGACAATTACGGGGAATTTCACAGCGATGGTCCTATCCAAGGACAGTATTACGGTGATAAATGTCGAGGCCTTTCTTGAGATCCCTTCCAACACGATACTAGGAATAAAGATTACACGTTTATATAATGTGACTATGCCTGTAAACCAAGCCAAAGGAAAAAGAAATCATAACGAACAAGTCTGCGATACATAGATAGATCAAATAAATAGTTGATGGATACCTAGGGTTCGTAATACTGCAATATTGCCACATAGTCCTACAGTTATGACAACCGGAAGTGCTACTATATCCAGAGAATATCCGATTACCTCGTAAGTTGATTGGCCAACGCTGCCCCGGTGAATAATACTAAGCATGTCATCAAGAATTCGAGCTTCTGGGTCCATATCCACAGAACTATTATTTTCTCTGCCAAAGACATCCCGATAATATCCCAGGTGGCTTGAGTTGTCATTTCTAGAAGCGGTCGTCACTTCAGAATCATTTGAAATTGCTATTGCCTCGGGTATTTCCCCATCATCTGTTATATCCGCAGTACGGGTGGCATTTGATGTCCATAAGCCATGCATCTACAAGCGGTGCATCTTCACGAGAGACAAGGTGCAGTAGACACAGCACATAGAAGGAGGAAACCATGTCTTCAGTAATCTCCGAAACTACGGCTTACTCTGTAATAGAAATATGTTATTATTAGTTAATAATACGGGGCCAGGGGCCGTATGAATCCATGTACTTCAATATCCTCACGGTGCTGATATAAAGTGACAATCAAAGCGTGGCTGAGATACATCATTCTCTAGATGGCGACATTACAACGAATATTATGGAATAAGAATACTGATCAGCGATACGGATTTGATATTTTTGGAACATCATGATGTCTTGCCGGTGTGATGGATAAGAATGTTCTGGTGATTAGTGCCCCTTTTCATATCCTTTTCTATTGCAACCAATGACGAACACTCGTCGCCAATGTGGGGAAAAGTGTCCTACATGGGCTAGAAGATAGGCAGCATTGAAAACTGTTGACCGCTTCTCTCTTGCAGGAAACTAGTCTATGTCTATGTATACTATGATTGTCTTTTTGAATTTGGTGCCAATACTGTTATATGGAATATGGAATAGGTCTTTGGATTATGGACGCGGATATTCTTTAATGGACGACGGATGAATTATGAATGACGGACCAGACGCTTGTAATTCATGCAATCTATCCTTGATATTAAGAAGCCTAGGGAATTAAGTACTGTTGAGATGTTTCGTAAACTAAACTGGCTTCCGTTTGATGAGCAGGTTAAGATGGCAAAATGTTGTTACATGTGGGACATTCATAATGGCAACGTCCCAGGGTATATGGCTCGTCATATCCAACCGAAACATGAAATTCAAACAAGAACAACTCGAAGCAGTGCTCGACAAGATATTTATATTCATAGAATTAAATCAGAAAAGGGGAAGCAATCCTTTAAATATTCTGCTGCCATATTATGGAATGCGTTGCACCCGTCCATTAGAAATTTTAAGACAAAGGCATCGTTTAAACGAAACTATATACAGAATTTAAATATATATACACAACATTTTTACTTAGACAGTTGATTTTTCTGTATTTAAGTCTATTGTATTTAACCCAAATCTAATATATATTTGTTTTTATGTATGATCAATCATCATTTCATTCACCTGTACATATCTCATTCCTTCATCAGAGGACCATTTGTAAATCACCATCCTTGGTGAAATGTAATCCTCTTTTAAATAAAGCTTTTATTATTATTATTATTATTATGCTATTCAAGATGCCCGCATGAACAGTCACAATAAAAGCGTGACTTGGATATCAATCATCGCAGGGATCACTGTACTTTCTTGTTGTGTTTCTAGAAATATGCAATCTTGTGGGTTCATATGGCTTCTTGTAAGTAAGCCGGCATCGTTTTCCAGCACCCTTTTAATTTTGCGTTTAGTAATTACCACCTACGCAGTAGATCTTCTTGGCTGCTTCAGTCTATTTACAGGTTCGCTGATATGTTTTATAGACAGTAAACCTCCACTTTATCGCAGATCAACAGGTAAGGAAATGTCAAATAGTTCTGTGAAATAAACATTCTGCTAGTAATCATCTCTTACATAATCACTGATATGTATGGTGTATGGTGTCGAAAGCATGTCTACCAGGCTACTTATTCTATGTGTGGCATGCCGAGCCGGCAAAATTAGGCCTGGAATTGAGATCTCTTGTCGTAAAACGGTGAAATATTCCGCGTTTTGTGGTTCACTGGCTGTTCTAACAAACGGTGTTGCGTGAATTTTAGGTAATCCATAAAAATTACTAGTTTTAAAATCAAAATCCGTAAGATACTGTTGTTCAGATTTCGTTAGAAAGTGACTAAATTGTGTAGTTTGGAGAAGATTTGTTTGTCATTGTTATTCGATAACTGACTAAGTATTTTTATCGATAAACATTTGTTCCGATAATAATCCGAATACATTATAACCACAGCACCTCTCTTATCGGCTTCCTTAATAATCATATTGGTATTGCTTTGTAAGTTTTGGAGTGTTTTTCGCCGTTTGAGGTATAGATTATGTTTTGATACATAATTTTCCCTACCAAGTGGTCATTTACCTAGATTGTCTAACAGATGGTCTAAATGTCTGCCCCTTCCTGTTGGGGGTTTCTTGTGAGAGTTGCGATATGAACAGGTACAATAAAAGCGTACCTGAGATACAACACATATCACGAATCGTTAGATTCTTGGTATGTGATTTACAATAGGTTAACCGGAAAACTATACTGTGAAGTCATGTGGCTCTGCCAGTATGTCGGCACCTCTTCCCACTTCCCTTATATGCGTTGTAATTGTTATGCACGAGAGGTATATTGGTTGAATCCGGTGCTAGGGATTGGTGATGAAATTCACGTAGTCTGAAATTTCTGCTAAATTCACGAATATCTTTATCCAACTCAGAATGATTTTTTGATGGAGTTGGTGTGAACTTCAAATCTAACACGAGAATACTCATTTCTTGCTCTGTAAGTGTATAAGATGATAAATAATTACCTTGGCTAATTTGCATTGTTCTGTCTGAATCTCGCCCGATGTCGGAGCTGGCGTTGCTTTACAAAATCAATGTCTGTATTGCTCCGGAATACATTTGCAGGTGTATCGTTGATAATGTCCATTACCGTTCTCATGTGTAGAAAGCTCTGTGCAATTGTTGGATTCTGTGCGGCTTCTCGTGTGCTTCCGTGTCGTATTTCCGACTCTACGGTTGGTTGATGTCGTCTGCTACGATTATTTTGCGGGGTCCTCTGGGTGCATCCCTCGTGTAAGAAATCACGAGAGAAGCTTAATAATACATACCGGCCTGATTAGGATTGAGGGTAAGAATTTGAAGAAAGTCAGTGAATCCAGCATAACTCAGCGTAATCTCCAGTTGTTGCCCTCTCTTTTATGGACAGCATAACTGCGTAACTTCAGCCCTGGACCATTCATTTTTGCTCACCATAACTGCGTAACTCGAGCTTTACCCCTCTCTTTTTCTGACAGCGTAACTCCAGAGCTATAGACCTCTCTTTCGGACAGCGTAACTGCGTAACTTCAGCCCTGGGCCAGTTATATTTGCTCATCGTAACTGCGTAACTCCAGCTCTATCCCTCTCTTTTTCTGATAGCGTAACTGCGTAACTCCAGCTATAGACCTCTTTTTCAGACAGCGTAACTGCGTAACTTCGGTGATGCACCCTTCATTCTTGCCCAGCGTAAATGCGTAACTTCGACAGACTCTCTTAACACCAGTGATGGATCATTTCTTTTTGCTTAGCGTAACTTGGTCAGTCCCTTCTCTCAGCGTAACAGCGTAACTTCAGTTATATCCCTCTCTTTTACCATGTTTGCTGACAGCGTAACTGCGTAACTTATACAGACCCTCTTAACTCCAGTGATGGATCATTTCTTATTGCTCAGCGTAAATGTGTAACTTGGTCAGTCCCTTTCTCTTTCTCTCAGCGTAACTGCATAACTCTACCTATATACCTCTCTGACAACTGGGTAAATGCGTAACTTCAGGCCGTCATGGACAATTCCTGTTAGCTCAGCATAATTGCATAACTTCGTCAGACCATTTCTCCTTTTCTCATCGTAACTGCGTAACTCCGGTTATAGACCGCTCATTTCCTGACGATATAACTGCATAAATTAATCAGACTATTTCCATTTTCCTCAGCGTAACTGCGAAAGTATCTATCGCTGGAGTTACTGGAGTTACACAATTACGCAGGGTAAATGTAAAACAGAAAGTTTAAATTGCCGGAGATATGCAGTTATGCTGGAGAAAGAATCACACTTGGTGCATCGAACGGTGTTACGCAGTTATGCTGAGAAAAAGTGAAAGGGTCTTACGAAGGTATATGATGAGAAAAAAAAAAAAGGGTGTAATAAAAAGAAGTGGTTTTTACTGGCGGAAATATTGTTTCAGTTGTAGATAGCATTTCTAGGTTAAACAGATGCTGCTGATTACATGCGCATGTACTGTCAATCAGTCGTATATTGCTCAATAACTATATAGCATTTCTTGGTTTAACATACACATTACTCTATTCTTTAGCATTATTCACTGGCACTAGTATTTCTAGATTTAACAGATACATGAAGTGTTTCACGGATTAAATGTTCAATCAGTCTCTCTACATAACCCACCGACTCATAGCATTTCTCGGTTTAACAGATACAGTAGGTACAAATTCTTATCGTATACCATTTCCTGAGTTATGCATCGAGTTACTCAATTATGCTCAACAAAGTGAAATGATCCATAGTCAAAAGTTATGCTGGTAGGAAAAATGTGGGCTATAGCTGAAGTTAAGCTGAGCAATAAAGAAAGGGTCTGACGAAGTTACGCAGTTACACTCTCAGGAAAAGAGGATTATAGCCAGAGTTAGGCTAAGCAAAAGAGAAAGGGTCTGACGAAGTTACGCTCTCAGGAAAACAGGTTTATAGCCGGAGTTACGTCAAGCAAACGAGAAAGGGTCTGACTAAGTTACGCAGTTACGCTGATCAAAAATAAATGGTCCAGCGCCGAAGTTACGCGGTTACGCTGTCCGAAAGAGAAGTCTATAGCTGGAGTTAAGCAGTTACGCTGTCAGAAAAAAGGAGGGCTATAGCCGGAGTTACGCAGTTACGCTGAGCAAAAGAGAAAGGCCTGACGAAGTTACGCACTCAGGAAAAGAGGTTTATATCCAGAGTTACGCAGTTACGCTAAGCAAACGTTAAGATCTTGCCGAAAAGTTACACTAAGATTATGACAAAGATTATGCAGCTACGTTGTGGAAATAAATAATCCATGCGCCGAATTTACAGGTTACGCTGTCAGAAACAGATGTCTGCGGTGCACTAAAGTTACGCAGTTACGCTCTCAAGGGAAAGGGGTCTGGCGATCAGAAGTACGCAGTTATGCTGAGCAAAAAACAAAGGTCTGGAAACCTGCGAAAGTTGCGGAGTTACGCTGAGCAAAGAAATGGTCCTTCAGCGAGATTGCGCATTATACGCCAAGTCTTTTCAGAACAGCAGTGCGCGTAACTTCGACAAATACACCTGTTCTCGCCAGCAATGCATCAGCTTCCGGCTCGAACTCTCGCCAACTTTACCGTGGGCCAGATGAATTTCTTTGCTCAGCGTAACTTGGTCAGTCCCTTCTCTCAGCGTAACAGCGTAACTTCAGTTATATCCCTCTCTTTTACCATGTTTGCTGACAGCGTAACTGCGTAACTTAGACAGACCCTCTTAACTCCAGTGATGGATCATTTCTTATTGCTCAGCGTAAATATGTAACTTGGTCAGTCCCTTTCTCTTTCTCTCAGCGTAACTGCATAACTCTACCTATATACCTCTCTGACAACTGGGTAAATGCGTAACTTCAGGCCGTCATGGACAATTCCTGTTAGCTCAGCATAATTGCATAACTTCGTCAGACCATTTCTCCTTTTCTCATCGTAACTGCGTAACTCCGGTTATAGACCGCTCATTTCCTGACGATATAACTGCATAAATTAATCAGACTATTTCCATTTTCCTCAGCGTAACTGCGAAAGTATCTATCGCTGGAGTTACTGGAGTTACACAATTACGCAGGGTAAATGTAAAACAGAAAGTTTAAATTGCCGGAGATATGCAGTTATGCTGGAGAAAGAATCACACTTGGTGCATCGAACGGTGTTACGCAGTTATGCTGAGAAAAAGTGAAAGGGTCTTACGAAGGTATATGATGAGAAAAAAAAAAAAGGGTGTAATAAAAAGAAGTGGTTTTTACTGGCGGAAATATTGTTTCAGTTGTAGATAGCATTTCTAGGTTAAACAGATGCTGCTGATTACATGCGCATGTACTGTCAATCAGTCGTATATTGCTCAATAACTATATAGTATTTCTTGGTTTAACATACACATTACTCTATTCTTTAGCATTATTCACTGGCACTAGTATTTCTAGGTTTAACAGATACATGAAGTGTTTCACGGATTAAATGTTCAATCAGTCTCTCTACATAACCCACCGACTCATAGCATTTCTCGGTTTAACAGATACAGTAGGTACAAATTCTTATCATACCATTTCCTGAGTTATGCATCGAGTTACTCAATTATGCTCAACAAAGTGAAATGATCCATAGTCAAAAGTTATGCTGGTAGGAAAAGTGTGGTCTATAGCTGAAGTTAAGCTGAGCAATAAAGAAAGGGTCTGACGAAGTTACGCAGTTACACTCTCAGGAAAAGAGGATTATAGCCAGAGTTAGGCTAAGCAAAAGAGAAAGGGTCTGACGAAGTTACGCTCTCAGGAAAACAGGTTTATAGCCGGAGTTACGTCAAGCAAACGAGAAAGGGTCTGACTAAGTTACGCAGTTACGCTGATCAAAAATAAATGGTCCAGCGCCGAAGTTACGCGGTTACGCTGTCAGAAAGAGAAGTCTATAGCTGGAGTTAAGCAGTTACGCTGTCAGAAAAAGGGAGGGCTATAGCCGGAGTTACGCAGTTACGCTGAGCAAAAGAGAAAGGCCTGACGAAGTTACGCACTCAGGAAAAGAGGTTTATATCCAGAGTTACGCAGTTACGCTAAGCAAACGTGAAAGGGTCTGCCGAAGTTACACAGTTATGCTGAGCAAAAGTTATGCAGCTACGTTGTGGAAATAAATAATCCATCGCCGAATTTACAGAGTTACGCTGTCAGAAACAGATGTCTGCGGTGCACCTAAAGTTACACAGTTACGCTCTCAGGAAAAGAGAGGCCTAGGTCCGAAATTACGCAGTTATGCTGAGCAAAAAAGAAAGGGTCTGACAAAGTTACGCAGTTACGCTGAGCAAAAAGGAAATGGTCCTTCGACGAGGTTACGCATTACGCTGCCATAAAGAGAGATCTATATCTGGAGTTACGCAGTTACGCTGTCAGAAAGAGATGTCTTCGGTACACCTGAAGTTACGCAGTTACGCTGATCAAAAATAAATGGTCCAGCGCCGAAGTTACGCGGTTACGCTGTCCGAAAGAGAAGTCTATAGCTGGAGTTAAGCAGTTACGCTGTCAGAAAAAAGGAGGGCTATAGCCGGAGTTACGCAGTTACGCTGAGCAAAAGAGAAAGGCCTGACGAAGTTACGCACTCAGGAAAAGAGGTTTATATCCAGAGTTACGCAGTTACGCTAAGCAAACGTTAAAGGGTCTGCCGAAGTTACACAGTTATGCTGAGCAAAAGTTATGCAGCTACGTTGTGGAAATAAATAATCCATCGCCGAATTTACAGAGTTACGCTGTCAGAAACAGATGTCTGCGGTGCACCTAAAGTTACGCAGTTACGCTCTCAGGAAAAGAGAGGTCTAGATCCGAAATTACGCAGTTATGCTGAGCAAAAAACAAAGGGTCTGACAAAGTTACGCAGTTACGCTGAGCAAAAGGGAAATGGTCCTTCGACGAGGTTACGCATTACGCTGCCATAAAGTCTTTTTCAGACAGCGTAATTGCGTAACTTCGGTGATGCACCCTTCATTCTCGCCCAGCGTAAATGCGTAACTTCGACAGACTCTCTTAACACCAGTGATGAATCATTTCTTTTTGCTCAGCGTAACTTGGTCAGTCCCTTCTCTCAGCGTAACAGCGTAACTTCAGTTATATCCCTCTCTTTTACCATGTTTGCTGACAGCGTAACTGCGTAACTTAGACAGACCCTCTTAACTCCAGTGATGGATCATTTCTTATTGCTCAGCGTAAATATGTAACTTGGTCAGTCCCTTTCTCTTTCTCTCAGCGTAACTGCATAACTCTACCTATATACCTCTCTGACAACTGGGTAAATGCGTAACTTCAGGCCGTCATGGACAATTCCTGTTAGCTCAGCATAATTGCATAACTTCGTCAGACCATTTCTCCTTTTCTCATCGTAACTGCGTAACTCCGGTTATAGACCGCTCATTTCCTGACGATATAACTGCATAAATTAATCAGACTATTTCCATTTTCCTCAGCGTAACTGCGAAAGTATCTATCGCTGGAGTTACTGGAGTTACACAATTACGCAGGGTAAATGTAAAACAGAAAGTTTAAATTGCCGGAGATATGCAGTTATGCTGGAGAAAGAATCACACTTGGTGCATCGAACGGTGTTACGCAGTTATGCTGAGAAAAAGTGAAAGGGTCTTACGAAGGTATATGATGAGAAAAAAAAAAAAGGGTGTAATAAAAAGAAGTGGTTTTTACTGGCGGAAATATTGTTTCAGTTGTAGATAGCATTTCTAGGTTAAACAGATGCTGCTGATTACATGCGCATGTACTGTCAATCAGTCGTATATTGCTCAATAACTATATAGCATTTCTTGGTTTAACATACACATTACTCTATTCTTTAGCATTATTCACTGGCACTAGTATTTCTAGATTTAACAGATACATGAAGTGTTTCACGGATTAAATGTTCAATCAGTCTCTCTACATAACCCACCGACTCATAGCATTTCTCGGTTTAACAGATACAGTAGGTACAAATTCTTATCGTATACCATTTCCTGAGTTATGCATCGAGTTACTCAATTATGCTCAACAAAGTGAAATGATCCATAGTCAAAAGTTATGCTGGTAGGAAAAATGTGGGCTATAGCTGAAGTTAAGCTGAGCAATAAAGAAAGGGTCTGACGAAGTTACGCAGTTACACTCTCAGGAAAAGAGGATTATAGCCAGAGTTAGGCTAAGCAAAAGAGAAAGGGTCTGACGAAGTTACGCTCTCAGGAAAACAGGTTTATAGCCGGAGTTACGTCAAGCAAACGAGAAAGGGTCTGACTAAGTTACGCAGTTACGCTGATCAAAAATAAATGGTCCAGCGCCGAAGTTACGCGGTTACGCTGTCCGAAAGAGAAGTCTATAGCTGGAGTTAAGCAGTTACGCTGTCAGAAAAAAGGAGGGCTATAGCCGGAGTTACGCAGTTACGCTGAGCAAAAGAGAAAGGCCTGACGAAGTTACGCACTCAGGAAAAGAGGTTTATATCCAGAGTTACGCAGTTACGCTAAGCAAACGTGAAAGGGTCTGCCGAAGTTACACAGTTATGCTGAGCAAAAGTTATGCAGCTACGTTGTGGAAATAAATAATCCATCGCCGAATTTACAGAGTTACGCTGTCAGAAACAGATGTCTGCGGTGCACCTAAAGTTACACAGTTACGCTCTCAGGAAAAGAGAGGCCTAGGTCCGAAATTACGCAGTTATGCTGAGCAAAAAAGAAAGGGTCTGACAAAGTTACGCAGTTACGCTGAGCAAAAAGGAAATGGTCCTTCGACGAGGTTACGCATTACGCTGCCATAAAGAGAGATCTATATCTGGAGTTACGCAGTTACGCTGTCAGAAAGAGATGTCTTCGGTACACCTGAAGTTACGCAGTTATGCTCTCAGGAAAAGAGAAGTCTAGAGGCGCTGAAGTTACGCAGTTACGCTGAGTAGAAGAGAAAGGGTTTGACGAAGTTACGCAGTTACTCGGAGCAAAAACAAGAGGTCCATCGATAGAGTTACGCAGTTACGCTGTCATAAAGAGAGGTCTATACCTGGAGTTACGCAGTTACGCTGTCAGAAAAAGAGCAATAATTTCTCTCTGGACTTATGCATTTACGCTGACAAAAAGGGAAAGCCTCTAATCATGTTATGCTATTTATGATGAGCAAAACAGAAAGTGTCTAATAAAGTTACACAGAGCCAAAATAGATGGCCCATCGATGAAGTTACGCAGTTACGCTGTCCGCATGCAAAAGCGGTTCACAGCTGAACTTGCGCAGTTACGCTGTCAGAAAAAGAGAGTGTTATAGCTGGAATTACGCAGTTACGCTGAACAGACGAGAAAGGCTTTGACGAAGTTACACATCTACGTTGTGAAAATAAATAATCCATCCCCAAATTTACGCAGTTAAGCTGTCACAAAGAGATGTCTATGGTACATCTAAAGTTACGCAGTGGCACTCTCAGTAATAGAGAGGTCTAGAGCCAAGTTATGCTGAGCATAAGAGGAAGGGTCTGACGAAGTTAGGCAATTACGCTGTCAGTAAAATGAATTGGTCCATCATTGGAGTTACGCTGGGAAAAAGAGAAAGGGTCTGACAAAGTTACGCAGCTACACTGCGAAAATAAATAATCCATCGCCGAGTTTACACAGTTACGCTGTCAGAAAGAGATGAATATGGTACACCTAAAGTTACGCAGTTATGCTCTCAGAAAAAAAGACTTCTAGATCCGAAATTACGCAGTTACGCTGAGCAAAGGAGAAAGGGACTGACAAAGTTACTCAGTTACGCTTAGCAAAAAGGAAATTGTCCTTCGATGAGGTTACGCAGTTACGCAGTCATAACAAGAGATATATATCTGGAGTTACGCTGTCAGAAAAAGAGGAATTGATTTATCCCTGGACTTACGCAGTTACGCTGACAAGAAGAGAAAGCCTATAATGAAGTTATGTTATTACGCGGAGAAAGTTGAAGAAAGAATTTAGCACTGAAATTCCCCTGAATTATGCAGTTACGCTCTCGGGAAAAGGACTTGGCCGAGTTACGCAGTTATGCTGAGCATAACAGAAAGTGTATTATAAAGCTAAGCAGAGCAAAAATAAATGGGGCATCGATGAAGTTACGCAGTTACGCTGTCCTCATGCAAGAGAGGTCTACACCTCAAGTTACGCAGACAGAAAAAGAGAGGGTTATAGCTGGAATTACGCAGTTACGCTGAGAAAAAGAGAAATTAGGATCTGACTTGAAGTCCTGCATTTTCACTGACTGGGTCTTGTACTGTACATGTACTGTACTGTCTCATCATGGGGCCTACTCTATTGTAAGCTCCATGGTGTCATCGACAGAGAGAATTAATGCCTTGTGTATTATGAGCAACAATATACTATAATTGTAATAATGATCTGAAGTCCACTGCATGGCTTGCCATCTCCATGTACTGCATGTACCAGCTCTCTCGTGACTTCTCACATGAGGGAATGACCGTCCTCTGTGCGATTTCGGCATACAATGGCTGATTGTTCTGTAGTGATAACAATCTCAGTCATTCTTGCTTTTTGAACCATATCTCTTGAATTTTTTCTTCTTGTCAGCTGGTATCTCTCATCTACATTTCCAGTAGTTTCGTTTTGATGTCTCCAATGTTCTGCTTGAAAATACGCCAGTATCTTTGGTGTTTATCTTCAAGAATTTGTAAATCTGCTCTAAACGGCTTATGGATAGAACGTTCTTAATATCCTTTTGAATCGGAGGTGTAGATTCATCGATATGTTCTCGAAATTTTGATGGAATGAATGGTGTATCCATATCCAAAAATTCGTGGCATATTTAAACTCTCCTTTTTTGCATCTGAGAGCATTGCAATAGGCAATTTGCCGATCGTTCAAGTTAGTTTTCCATTCTCGGAATGGAACGCTTCAACGCTTCTTCTTCAGTGGCCTTGTGGGTTACTGTCTGGATCCTTACATATATTCGTTCTGCATAGTTCTTCAACATTTCGGGTTCGTCCAAGCCAATATATTGACATACTGATTCAATTTTCT
>JAVTVY010035634.1:0-15464 GCA_036873755.1 Hanleya hanleyi | reverse complement strand
TTAAATGATATGATTGAAAGGAGGAAAGAAAGACCTAATGATCGCGCCCTGGTTAAGATACAATACCGGTGGGCCCACTAAGACACTTAAAAGCGGCCATTCACTGGGTTGTAATACACACTCCAGTAGTATATAAAACACCGATTCTTAGGAGTGAGGGTGATGACGTGACGTGGCAATGACGTCACGGACGACGTCACATCCGGTCACATGACTTCCGGTGACATCTGAGTCATTTCCGGTGACGTGACGGTCAAGCAACAGTTATCTGTCCCAACATAAGACCCCAGTGACTTCTAATGTTAATGCATGGAGGCTGTTGATGACGTCACATCCGATCACGTGACATCCGGGCCACGGTCACATCTGGGTCACTTCCGGTGACGCGACGGCCCAGCAAGAGTTATCTGTCCCAAAATAAGACCCTACTGACTTCCAATGTTAATCTACTGGGAATGCATGTATGGGACAGGAGTATTGGGGGTGGTCATTTTTTTTCTTGTGGAGTTTTAATATGGGTTGTGGCACCTTGTTTTCTTTGTCTCGCGATGTAGAACACGATGAGAGGGGTCTCGAGGCCAGGGGTTGAATTTCGCTGAAAAGTTCAGGCAGGTCTGTGGTGAACATGGCTGCGCCGTAGGCGCGTGCGCCTGCGTGCGATAACGTCACTTTCGGTCACGTGACATTCGGGTCAAAGGTCACATCCGGGTCATTTCCTGTGACGTCACTTCCGGTGAAGTGACCGCCCATTAAGATTTATCTGCCCCTACATAAGATCCCAGTCACTTCCAATGTTAATATACGGGGGATGCATGTATGGGATTGGGGTGATCATGTTTTTTTTTGTGGATTTTACTATGGGGTGTGGCACCTTGTTTTCTTTGTCTTGCGATGTAGAACACGATGAGAGGGGTCTCGAGGCCAGGGGTTGACTTTCGCTGAAAACTTCACGCAGGCCTGGGTAGACATGTTAGGTCAATTCTGGCGCAGTGGACAATGTTAGTCACAATGGGACTCGATGGACATTTGCGGTAAGGGGTGTGGCCCGAGCTGTAGAACACTATGTGAGGTGTCTCGAGGCTATGCGTTGATTTTTTTTTTGAAAAGTGCTCATGACGCATGCGCAGTAGGCAGGGAGATCGAGGTGGACGTTTTGGGATCTAGGTGGACCCATAGTGGTCCGATTGGGTCGTGTGAGGTGTCATCGTGAAGCTCTCGTGAGGGACCATCCGACTGGACTAGTGTGTCGGTCGTTTTCAATATTCTGCGCATGCGCAGTGGGGAAATGACATTGGGATAGACGTTTTGGGATCGAGGTGGACCAATAGTGGCCGGATTCAGGGGGGAGGGTATCAGTTTGAAGTTCTCATGGGGTTGTGTCTAACTGAACTGGTGAGGAGTAAAAGTAGCGCAATGGCGCGCATGCGCCGGCTGGGAATGGTGGGGAAAGGGCATTGGAGTGGACGTTTTGGGGTCGAGGTGGGCCCATGGTGGGTGTACTCTATCGGGTAGGGTATCCATGTAAAGCGCTCCTCCAGGCCGATCAAGTCATGGGTGAATGCATGTTTTCACAGAAAAGTTATTGAAATGAGAATGTTGTTGTTGAGATAGTGTAGTCTCTCAGTTTCGAGGAAGTAAAAGTCAAGGGAAGTAATCCAGTTTAGTAGTACAGAAAGCAGAAACTGTCAGGGTTAATTTTTCGGAGAATTTGCTGGGAAAACCACTGTTCTATTTATAGATCACTCGGGAGTAGTAGAGAAAGGAGAGTTTCGGAGGTGCGATAGAGTGCGTTTGAAGGAGATAAGGGCCTTGTTCGAACTGGCTACCTGGTAGAGTTACCTGTGTGTGTGGTGGTGGTGGTGGTGGTGGTGTGGTGTGGTGTGTGTTTGTAGTGGTGTGTGGTGGTGGTCGCCGTGGTGGTGGTGGTGTCTACTTATACGGATTAACACGTGTCCCTCATCAGCCCATGAGTGAGTGAGTGAGTGAGTGTGTGAGTGAGCGAGCGAGTGAGTTAGTGAGAGTGAGTGAACGAGAGTGAGAGAGTGGTCATATGAGGTCGTTCGCACACCATTAGCCTCAGTCAGTGTCCACCTCTTGCGTCTTAACGCCATGATGTAGACAGATGAGAGAACAACAACAACAAGGATGACAGGCCAATCATTTTATTATCCCCTCCAGTACATCATACCCACGCTGGGGAGCCGTGTTGGGTATGTTTACAATTCAACTATGCTCTTGTCCAATCAGAATCCGTCGTTTGAGAAAGTTCAATCTTCGGCCAGGATCGCTTTTGGCCTAAGCGTCGTCGGGCAGTCCAGGATACCGTTGAGACAGCATGTCCTGAAATATTAAAGACTATATCACATTCTGCACATGTATGCGTGGGTACTTCATGGCGTGCACGTGTGTGACGACGTTAAACTGTTCAGGCGATGGAAGGGCTTCGAGCAAGTCGTACACGTGAACATCGTGGTAGAGTGTCTGCTGAATGGAACGTAGACTTTCCTCGTCTTTACGATACGCTTGCTTTTATGAACAGTAACGCCCGCCAATGCCTAGTTTAACGATTCGACGCCCTGGTGAAATAGCTCAGAAGCTAGATTTTCCATGGAATTTCCACTAATTCATCGAAATGCAGTGACGCCCGTCGTAACGAAGTAAATGCAGTAGCGCCCATTTCAACGCTTTAACGCCCTATCTCAACGCATTAACGCCTTAACGCTCTATGTCAACCATCCAATCACAGGCACATATCACAGTAACGTCATCGCACGCATGCACACGCACCTGTGGTGCACCCGCAATGTGGTGTACCCTATCCCTACGGGCTATAGGATACAGAATGCACCACAGGTGCGTGCGCATGCGTGCGATGACGTTACTTCCAAGCCACAACAGCTCGGAGCTTTTATGCGTGCGATGACCTCACTTCTGGTGATGTCCAGTGATGACCAGTCCAGTTAGACGCAACCCCATGAGAGCTTCAAGCTGATCCCCTCTCCGACCGAATCCGAGCACTATGGGTCCACCCCGAACCCCAAACGTCTATCCCAATATCATTTTCCCACAATTTTCCGTCTGCGCATGCGCAGAATGTTGAAAACAAACGACACAGTAGTCCAGTCGGATGGTCCATCAGGAGAGCTTCACGATGGCACCTCATACGGCCCAAACGCACAACTATTGATCCGTCTCGACCCCAAAACGTCCATTCAAATAATGCGCAGATAGATGATATTTCCACACCTCATCCATCCAGTTGGACGCTTCCCCACGAATGCTTCAAACTGATATATCACACGATTCAATCGGACCACTATGGGCCCACGTAGACCCCAAAACGTCCACCTCGATCTGCCGGCCTACTGCGCATGCGTCATGAGCACTTTTCAAAAAAATCAACGCATGCCCTGGAGATCCCTCACATCGTCGTCTACAGCTGGAGACAGAATAAACAAGGGGCCACACCCCTTACCGCAAATATCCATGAGTGGGTTCCCCATTGGGACTAACATTCAGAATGGACCTAACATGTCTACCCCAGACCTGTGTGAAGTTTTCAGCGAAAGTCAACCCCTGGCCTCGAGACCCCTCTCATCGTGTTCTACGTCGCGAGACAAAGAAAACAAGGTGTGTGGGATGACGTTAAACCCATAGTAAAATCAACAAGAAAAACAAAAAGAAGAACCATGACCACCCCAATCCCATACATGCATTCCCCGTAGATTAACATTGGAAGTCACTGGTGTCTTATGTAGGGTAGATAAATCTTAATGGGCTGTCACGTCACCGGAAGCGACGTCACAGGAAGTGACCCGGATGTGACCTTGATCCGGGCGTGACCCGGATGTCACGTGAAGTGTCATCATCGCACGCAGGGGCACGCGCCTGCGGTGCACCCATGTCCACCCCAGACCTGCCTGAACTTTTCAGCGAAATCAACCCCTGGCCTCGCGACCCCTCTCATCGTGTTCTACATCGCGAGACAAAGAAAACAAGGTGCCACAACCCAGAGTAAAATCCACAAGAAAAAAATGACAACCCCCAATACTCGTGTCCCACACATGCATTCACCGTAGATTAACATTGTAAGTCACTGGGGTCTTATGTTGGAGCAGATAACTCTTGCTGGGCTGTCACGTCATCGGAAGTGCAATTGCATGCTATTTGCGTGACCGAAAAACAATCTGACAAAAGTGTAGGCCTGCCCGGTGACCGGTCACGCAATTATCAGTTTCAGAGAGAGAGAGAGAGAGAGAGAGAGAGAGAGAGAGAGAATTAAGGTTTAACGTCGCGTTCAGCAATATTTCAGCTACATAGCGACGATCAAACAAATTCTAAAAACCCAGCAATCCAGAAGTAATCATCACAACTCACCAAAAACAAGTACACACATTGAAACAAACCGATTTCTCTCAAATAACCTAAAATACAGTCTTATTTTACCCAACTAAAAAGATCTTCTAAAGTAGCTGCTTGATAAAAACAGTCTCTTACAATCTTAAAATCTATACAGTCGATGAGAATATGTTTCACTGTGAGATTTTCGTGGCATGGAATACACCTTGGGGCTGGTTCCTTTTTTAGTAAATGTTCGTGAGCTAATCGGGTATGGCCGATTCTACATCGCCTGTTCATGTCTTGATCGAAACGTTTCCGGCTACTCAGCTGCTTGATAACAAGAATCTCTTACAGTCTTAAAATCTATACAGTCGATGAGAATATGTTTCACTGTGAGATCTTCGTGGCATGGAATACACCTTGGGACTGGTTCCTTGTTTAGTAAATGTTCGTGAGTTAATCGGGTATGGCCGATTCTACATCGCCTGGTCATGGCTTGATCGAAACGTTCACGGCTACTCAGATGAATATATCCTAGAGTTTTTTTAACTCACGAAGTTTGTTATTATCCACAGCATCCCATAAAGATTGAAACAGCTTTCTCACATAATCACAGATAGAGAGCCTAAAATCGCTATACGGGATTCCAACAGGATCAACCTCATCATCTAGGGCTGCTTTAGCCATCTCATCAGATTCAGTATTTCCCTTGAAGCCAACGTGGCTAGGCAACCAACAAAACACATCATCAATCTGTTGATGAAATATACGGTCATATAATTGTAGAATGTTCAAAATGTTGGGGAGAGTTGAAGTTCCACTCTCAATCGCTTGAAGGCATGACAGTGAATCTGAGAATGTGACATATTTTCCTCCTACAATAGACCCAATACCTTCTAAAGCTAACAATAGAGCTTTGCCTTCGGCAGTGAAAATCGAACTTTTACCTGGAAGTCGACAGGCCTTAGTTGCGGAACTGAAGATAGCACACGCTACTCTCTCACCATCTTCAGAACCATCTGTATATAGTTTGCTTCGATAAATAGACCAAATTATTATGTATACAAGAGATGGCTCGTGTCTGCCTTTTTATATTTTGTCATTGTAATACCTACTTCTGGTCTGACTAACTGCCATGGTGAAACTGGCAAGAGCTTGTTAGGTAAAATTTGACTAAGCCTAACACCAGCTGTTACAATGTGGTTTCACTCGAATTCCAAGAGGTGGAATAATGGAGGTTTTCTTTAAATACAAATCTACGTATTGAAGGTTGAAAACACAGTTATATGCAGGATTTGAGCGATTAGATCACAATTTTGTGATATATTGCAGTGCTAGTATACTTCTTCTAAATTCTAAAAGAGATTTATTTGCTTCGACATTTTATCTTTCTTTAGGTGATGTTCTGAACTCTCCGAGGCAAAGACTTAGTCATTGATGGAGAATAGGATCTAGCTTTGCCAAGTTTGACTCTCGAGCTAGCGCATCTAATTCCGCTTAAGCCGGTGCTGGGGGCCGTGTGGAAACTTCATAGTCTCAACATGAACAGCTGCAATAAAAACGCGACTGAGATACTAAGGCCACGTCCGAGAATCCACCGTATTCTCGGGTCTGAATGTTAGGTGTCGACGAATCCTTTCCTGTAGAGTCATATGGTTGCTTTTTAGTCGCCAGACGTCATCATTTTCCCCCACCTCTTGCATGTCGCTCCAATTGCTTGCACCGTTGTACACAATAGAGCCATGATCAAGCTTAGAACGAACAAGTGACCGATATCAATGGAGAGCGTCTGCTGATCTCCTCACTTATACATGTAGCTAGCAACTACCTTCAACAAATCAAGAGCGTTCGTGCAGTTCGCTTTCAAGCAATTTATATGCGATAAAACGTTAATCGGTGATCAAACAATATTCCAAGAATTTGACGTTTTCTACTACCTTGATTTCAGTGCAATCTAATGTAATTACTGGATCGTTGTGCTGGAAATGCCTTCTACAAAAGTCTATACAATTTGTCTTTGTTATGGAGAACTTGAAACAAGTTTCTAGACACCATATCCGAATTCTATTTAGACAAAATTGTGATGTTCTCTCAATATTATGCATAATTTTTTCCACTACACGATATGTTGAAATCATCTACAAATAGTGAACCATCAATTGATTGATTCAGAACTGCAGCTCTGCTGTTGATCTTGATACCAAGCAAAGTAGTAGACAAAATACTATCTTGTGGGACACATCATTGATCTTGATCGAAATGATCAGACATGGTTGTACCCAACCGAACTTGAAATTGTCTATCATTCAGAAATTTGGATCTAAAAATGGGTAAACGGCCTTTTAATCCCATAATATGAAGGTCTTTTAAAATCCCGTATTTCCAAGTAGTGTAATAGGCTTTTTCTAAATAAAAAATAAAAGAATAAAAAAAATAAAAAAAATAGAAACCACATGTTAATTCTTTGCGAAAGGAATCTAATTTGACTAAATGGTCAATGGTACTTCTATTTTTACGGAAACCAGCTTGAATATCAGTAAGTTTCTTTTCAGTTTGTAGGTACCAAACAAGCCGATCATTATGCCTTCCTCAACTATGTTGGAGTGTTTGTGCTGTCTGTCTGTCTGTCTGTCCGTCCGTTCCCTTTCCTTGTCTGCAAGAAATCTTGAGAATTACTGGACGGAATTTCACCAAACTTGGGTGGAAGCTTCATTGGGATAGCCCCCTCATTTGATTAGGGTTTGGTGTGTGTGCGTGCGTTCATCTGTGGCCGGTGTCCGTCCGTCCGTCCATCTACTTGTACATGTATATACAGGCCTTGTCTGCAAGATATCTTGAGAACTACTGGACGGAATTTCACCAAACTTGGATGAAAGCTTCATTGGGATAGCCCCCTCATTTGATCAGGTGTGTGTGTGTGTGTGTGTTCCTCCTTCTCCGATGTCCGTCCGTCCATCCATCTACTGGTACATGTATATACAGGCTTTGTCTGCAAGATATCTTAAGAATTACCGGACGGAATTTAGTTCAAACTTGGATGGAAGCTTCATTGGGATAGCCCCCTCATTGGATTAGGGTTTGGTGTGTGTGTGTGCATTCATCCGTGTCCATTGTCCATCCGTCCGTCCATCTAGTTGTACATGTATCTACAGGCCTTGTCTGCAAGATATCTGGAGAACTACTGGACGGAATTTCACCAAACTTGGATGGAAGCTTCATTGGGATAGCCGTCATCTGATTAGGTTTTGGTGTGTGCGCGAGCATTCGTTTGTATCCGTCCGTCCGTCCATCTACTTGTACATGTATATACAGGCCTTGTCAAGATATCTGGAGAATTACCCGACATAATTTTCCCAAACTTGGACGGAAGCTTTATTGGAATGGGCTCCTCGTCCGATTAGGTTTCGGTATGCATACCGTCCGGGTCTGTTGTCCGTCCGCCTGTCCGTCTAGTTCTACATGTATAGACAGGCCTTTTCTGTAAGATATCTGGAGAACTACTGGGCGGAACTTCACCAGACTTGGATGGAATCTTTATTGGAATGGCCTTATCTGATTATGTTTTGGTGTGCGCGCATGCATCCATCTGTT
Organism: Hanleya hanleyi; assembly: GCA_036873755.1. Classification (NCBI taxonomy): domain Eukaryota; kingdom Metazoa; phylum Mollusca; class Polyplacophora; order Lepidopleurida; family Hanleyidae; genus Hanleya; species Hanleya hanleyi. Next base: position 7,532 of record JAVTVY010035634.1, on the reverse strand, counting down.
TTTAATGTCCATCTTTGTTACATGTATGTACATGTACAGGACTACTCTTGTCTATAAGATATGTGAAGAACTACTGTATGAAATTTTACCAAACTTGGATGGAAGCTTCATTGAAATGGCCTTGTGATCTAATTAGGTTTTGGCGTGAGCTATTGCTTGCTTGGGTACATGCAAAATGTGCTTGTCTGTCTGTCTGTCCAATTTTTGTTCACTCCATATCTTGGAAACTACTGAAGGCAGATGCATGAAACTTCTACACAGTACAGCATGTATATTATAGGTGTGCCTGTTGTGTGTTTTGCATTTTTTCTATAATGTGATCAGTTTCAAAGTAATTGATACTTCACAATTACATGTATTTCGCATTGGTTAGATGCTGTAAGTGTCAGTAATCCACTCATTGCTATATAAATCCCGACTCCTCACTGGGCTACTGCAACAATGAAAATCGCCTCTTCGCAATTAATATTTTTAGATGCGCAGCTTTGGTTAGGATACTTATTGCCACATTCATTTTATAGCACTTTCCCTTAAATAATGTGCCCACTCAAGGCAAGGGGGGAAGTTGGGGGAGACGTATGTTTTTGCTTAAAAAACAACCAGCATAGGCTTCCTGCCGGAGCGGCAACTCAAGGGTCAAAGCGGAACCTCTAGTTTATCATACGTTCCATTGTTTTACAAACACAGCTAGTCAGTGAAATCGGGCGATAATTACCGGGGTCTGTATGGTTACGGCTAGGCTTGGGCGAGTGAGTGAATAGAATTTAACGTCGCTTTCAACAACATCTCAACTACATCGCGACGAACCAACTAAGCACCACCCAGTCAAGTTGTGTTCCTTGGGACTGATATAACAATGGCATTATGCCATGACTGTGTCCCACGTCAGCCAAGCTACTCAGATAACGAGCACCTGTACATATGAGTTATTGCCGAGAGCGAGGTATGCACACTGGAGATGGTCATGTAGTGGTCACTGTGTGGAAAATCGGTAAGGAACAAATGCAGCTGGATCGCCATGATTATGTCATATACACGTGTTCAGCTTAGAGAGTGAATAACTGGCATCAAAATATGCTCCAGTAAGGTGCTAGTTCAATGTTGAACGTAGATCCTCAGATCTAGAATGAACTAAGATAATACCACTTTTCCATTCAATGCACAATTTTCATGAAAGATGCTATCAGTTAAATAATACCGTCGCCTATTAGGCAGTTGAGTGGTTGATGGTCACAGGTTGGTGCCAAGAGAGACAAGGTATGGATGACGAGACGTGCAAGAAAAGCAGTGAGAGGAAAATACAGACTTTGGCAAATGTACCAGACAAGTCGAGCTTACAATGACCACGTCAAATGCGAACAATCTCTTAACAAAGCAACAGCAGAAGCCAGAAAGACCAAAAAGCGAGAAAAAAAACTCGCTGAAAACACCCCAAAAGATCCAAAAAGCTTCTATTCTTACACCAGATCTAAAATGAAGACGAAAGACAGGGTAGGTCCTCTCAAGAACACAGATGGTGAAGTTACTACAGACACTGGTGAAACAACCGAACTTTTAAACGCTTACTTCTCGTCTGTATTTACAGTTGAATGAAACAGTGATCTACCAACCCCAGGCATTATCCCTAATATTCGCGGCTAGTTTGGACCAATCGTCTGTGCCACAAGACTGAAATTTTTTCTAATGTTTCACCTATCTTTAAAAAAGGCCCAAGGAGTAAAGTGGGAAATTTCAGACCAATCAGTTTAACATAGCATTTGTGCAAATGCCTCGAGGCCCCCCATTATCAGGGACACGATAGTCAAACATCCTGAGGACCAACAGTTAGTGAGAGAAACTCAACATGGCTTCTTTCTCTCAGGGCATTCTTCTATCACTAACCTGTTAACCTTGCCGCGACTAACTACGTCAACTAGGGATATCCGTGGATATTATATTTCCGGACTTTCAAAAGGCGTTTGACAAGGTTCCACTCCAACGTCTTCTGATGAAAACAGGTGCGCACGGTATCTGTGGTAAAATATACTTGACTGGATAGACAACTGGTTGTCCAAGCTAACAGGGGCTATGTCTTAGTGAATATAGTTCTCACTGGAACCCTTTTGTTAGCGGAGTACCACAAGGTAGTATCTTGGAGCCGACCCTCTTTTCTTATCTATGTCAACGATATCGACGAGTATGTGCAGTCGTCACACTTCCTTAAGTTTGCTGACGATGCAATTGCTTCAATGTCACATCCAATATCAGAACTTTACAAGCATCTCTCAACACGCTTCTGCACTGGTCGTTATATTATGGGGGACCACCAGTTGACGGCTGTCGATGAAGAGAAAGATCTGGGTGTCATCATCAACAAGACCTTAAAACCTGCTAGTCATGTTTCAGCGACCTCAAAACGTGCTAACCAAATACTTGGTATTATATCCAGAAATATCACATATAAATGCAAAGATACTATCCTACCATTGTATAAGTCTATTGTACGGCCTCGCCTTGACTACTGTAGTCCTGCCTGGAACCCATACTATAAAATAGACATTCAAATGTCGGAGAAGGTGTAACGTCGCATGGCGAGGGTGGTTCCTGGCATGAGGGACCTTCCATACGAAGCTAGGCTAAGATCTCTTGGACTTACTGTAGTGTACGATGACACAGTATATCACTAGTAATAACGGATCAAACCAGACATAACACAACATTGAAGGAACAGCACATTGCTTTACTAACCCGAGTCACGTGTCTCACAAGAAATCACCATCGGTGCATAATTATTGAGAAGTTATTATTTAGGCTGTGTGCAGATACTACACCCCTTTTTCCCTTTGCAGTTTCAACTGTCAATGCATGCCAATATTTACCAAAATATAAACTTTCAACTTTAACTGTAAATAATGCCGAACTATGTACTTATGCATTGAATAAATTCGGTACTCAAATATAGTGGCAAAGTGTCCTGTTTCTTTTGTCACACAGACATTAACTCTTAATACTGATTCTTAAAAACTTAAAAAACTTAAATGTTCACTGTTTTTTTTGGAGTCTACGACTCTACAACAAATTCGGGCACTGTTTTATCAGAGTATTCCGATTATCTTTGGCACAGTTCAATTGCTTAACAACGTATCAAGAAATAGTAACAGTCCCAGAAATCAGAGAGCTTGCATCTCTTTGGACTTGAACACTAACTTGAATTCAATATTATGACTTAAAACAACTGTTAACAGTTCAGAATGATTGTACGGAATGGTCTTACAACCTTATTTCGCTTCAACATGTCCGAGAACGTAATCATCCAATTTGGGCGGTATTTTTCGTGGACGCGGTTCTAGTAGCACAGTTCACTCGGATATGTTAATATCTCCATGGTCACATGGCGACGTTTGTATTATAGTTTCCGGCGGTACGACACTCGGATATTCCTGCACTTCGGTATCTCCACTGATTGGAGTGTGCGACTCCATTGGAGTATTAAACCAATTTAATCTTTCTCTCATTTCATATGTATATATGCTCAGTTACGGGCTATGCGTCATATCAAATATCATTTCTTCATTATAAAGCCAGTTGCGCACATTGCAACACCGAGTGAGAAGGTTGATCATCACAGGGACAATCCAGATGTGAAATACCTATGGGCCGTCATAGCTCAGTCGGTAGAGCATCGGCGCGTTGAGCCGGGGTCGTTGCTTCGAATCCCGCTGACGACCAATTTATTCTGTCTCTCTCAAAAATCATTTCATATGTATATATGCTCAGTGGCGGGCTATACGTCATACCAAATATCATTTCTTCATTATAAAGCCAGTTGCGCACATTGCAACACCGAGTGAGAAGGTTGGTCATCACAGGGACAATCCAGAGGTGAAATACCTATGGGCCGTCATAGCTCAGTCGGTAGAGGATCGGCGCGTTGAGCCGTGGTCGTGGGTTCGAATCCCGCTGACGACCAATTTATTCTCTCTCTCTCAAAAATCATTCCATATGTATATATGCTCAGTGGCGGTCTGTACGTCATACCAAATATCATTTCTTCACCCTTTTTCAAGTCACTGTCATGGGCATTTCTCCACTGGTCGGAGTAAAGCTTTTCCTTTTTCTCCGTTTCTCGGTCGCGAACTTCCAAATCGTCCACACAAGCCTTGTAGTTCTGGTAGTTTTGTACGGATTTTCCGTCCATACAAGAGGCTAACTCCAGTAGTCGAATGAGGAGTGCTCCGGTACATCAGTAGGAAGTTGTCCATGCCGGATTTCCAGTTATGTCCCTCAGCCTGCGCAATTCGAAAACGCTTCAGAAGAGAACGAGGCCATAATGGAGTGGTTACCTGATGGAAGATGCCATTTTCTTCCATGAAATGTTCACTTATGAACTGTGATTGACAATGGTAAACCATGGGTTGTAAACATCTTTGACAAGATGGTGGTGATTCTCTCTGCGGTATTGTTTTCGTGATTTATATCTCGAAAAACTGACTATAATAGTCCACTAACACAAACAAATAGTCACCCGATGGCAGTGGTCCGCGCAGATCAGCTGCTAGATGCTGCCAGGGCGAGATAGGGAATTCTGTACCCACCATCGGAGTGGGTGGGTCTGGTTGCGAAACCAGCTGACACCAATAGCATGACTTACAGAACTGTTCTGCGTCTTTATCGATTCCTGGTCACCAAACGTCGGTACGAAGGCGCTGTTTCATACCAACGATACCAGGGTGCCGTTCAGGAGCCTGCTGTAGCACACGTTCACGGAGACTAACCGGAACCACAACCCGCGTACCACGAAGCACTAACTTTCCAACTGCTAAGAGTTCACTGCGCACTAGTAAGTACGGTTTATACTCCAGCATTTGCCACTTCCCGTTAACTAGACAATCACGGATAGGTGCAAGTTCCTTGCCAGAATCAGACGCACGTTCAATCTCCCTCGTTGTAAGCGCGATTGGAGTGGCTTCAGGCGCCACAAATTTCACATATTCCTATGTCGTCATTTGATCAGATTTATTGGTGTCGCCTTTCCCTAGAAGGCGGGACAAAGAATCCGCTATGTTCTTACTGCCTGGTATGTATTTCACAGTGTAATAGTAAGGCTACAGGCGCAGAACCCATCTCTCAATACGTGCACTATGTTTCAATTTTGGTGAATAAATGTATTCCAGAGGTGTATGGTCTCTGAAGAGTTCGAAGTGAGATCCAGTGAGGTAAGCATGGAACCGTTCACACGATCAGACCAAACTAATGACTCCTCCGTTTGAGGCTTCTGCTCGCGTAACTGATAACTCGAAGTTCCCCCTTTGCTCTTGGACTAACACAGCACCAAGTCCTACGGGATTCGTATCAGCAATAACTTGTTTTTTCGCCGTTTTGTCAAAATATGCGAGAGTTTCTGCACCCCCGAGCTTTCGCTTCTGCCCATCGAAAGATTTCTGTTGGTCGGAAGGGTTCATCCTTCTTTGTCAACCTCCTTATAGCGGTGCCGATGTGGTGGCTAACCCGTCAATATAACGCGCACTGAAGTTGACGAGACCAAGAAACCTACGCACCTCAGTTGCTGTCGTAGGCTCCCTGGCATCCAACACAGCTTTAATTTTCACGTCGCTGGGACCTACTCCTCTTTCGGACAACACATGTCTCATGAATTCAAACCGTGAATGTTGAAACGGCATTTCTCTAAGTTTATGGTAATTTCCCTTTCCTCAAGTGTTCGGAGGAATTTCTCCAGCCGCCTGTTGAGTTCTTCCAGCGTAGCTTCATGGCAAACTATGTCGTCCAGGATAATGCGAACTCCTTCACAATCTTGCAGTGTCTGCTGTACTGTTTTTGATACATTTCTGGAGCACAACCCACACCGAAATTTATCTCTTGTACCGATAATTTGCCTGGAAGGTTGAAAACGTGATTATGTTCCTTGACTCAGACGATAACTCTATTTGGTGGTAGGCCCACTTGATATCAAGGTTGCTGAAAACCACGAATCATATCCTGAAGTACATCATCAATGGTAGATATTGGGAAACGTTTCACCGTCAAATTTGCCTGGCGCATATCAACACAGAGTCTAATGTTATTCCCAGGCTTGAGAATAACAACAACAGGTGATATCCACAAGCTTGGTTCATTGACTTTCTCAATAATGTCCACTACTTCACGTTCCTCAAGTTATGTCGCAAGTTTGTCTCCCAAATGATAGGGTGCACATTGTGTTGGTTGAATGACCGGTTCCACATCAGTGTCTATCGGAATCCGAAGTTGAAAATCGTTCAACTTTCCAAAACCGCTGAAACATTTTGGATGTTTATCCAATACTTTCTTTCTGTGTTTCCGCGTTCGGACACTGGACTTTGACAGAATTCACACTTGGACCAAGCTTCAAAACACCCAGGTCGACTGCAGTATCTCGACCCAAAACGATTGGCCCTCACTCTCTATCACGACAAATTCAGTTCCAGTTAATTTACGTCAGCTGTAAAAGTTCCGGTCTCATCTAAGGGCTGTCTGCTGCCGTATGAATAAAGTTGTTTACTGGATTTAACCGACACACACTTTACTCCCCTGGCTTTCAGATTTTCCCACTTTTTTCGGTCAATTACGTTGCAACTAGCACCAGAGTCCATGATCATGGGCATTTGTACTCCTCCCACATCAATCTGAATGTTACCAACATTTAAACCTGCATTTACCTGATTCACATAAAATTACAACTCATACAAGGGAAGTGGGAAGAGGTGCCGACATACTGGCAGAGCCACATGACTTCACAGTATAGTCTTCCGGTTAACCTATTTTAAAGCACATACCAAGAATCTAACGATTCGTGATATGTGTTGTATCTTTGGTACGCTTTTATTGTACCTGTTCATGTGGCAACTTGGATGATATGACCACACGTCCGCTAGCACTGGCATAAGCGGCATTAGATTCAAATCTAGAGAGCTATGATGGAAATGCTCTGACACCTCTTATATTGGTAATTGGTGAGCTGTTTCTCTGTGACAACTCTTACACTGGGGATTGGTGAGCTGTATCGTCGTCAGATGAAAATGACGGCATTTAACACCAAAGACTAGTCTGTAAGGCCCGATGTCGACCTATTTTGATCGAACGGCAAAGTGTCGAAATTTGCAACCGAATTCCAAAGTACTGGTACTGCTACCTACAAAGTCTAACCAATTGCTTATGCAATGGCGTGGGCCGTATGTTGTGCTGGACAAGATCGGAGTAGATGATTACCGGATCCAAATGAGCACGAAAACAAAGGTTTGCCATGTTAACATGCTTAAACAATACCATGAGCGTATCAACCTTGCCACTGCGTGCGTTATCGCTGCGTTAGATCCGGACGTTGACGAGTCTGGTAGATTTGATAACGATGCACTGTGAGTTGATTTCTTTGTGACGAAGTCGGAGACGTCTGACGTAAACATTTCTGACGGACTTACTGTCTAGCGAGTCGCGAGAACTGGTGAGTGAATTTGTCGACATATTTTCTACTCGACCTGGACGTACGACTATCTTAGAACATGATATAAAGCTTACGT
>JAVTVY010035633.1:0-136800 GCA_036873755.1 Hanleya hanleyi | reverse complement strand
AGTCCACAGTAGAGCCCTCGTTGCTGGAAATAGACCCTTGGTATGGCCCTTCCGTCTTTCTGAGATGCCAAACCATCCAGAAAACCCATATAAAAGTATATATTTTCTTCATGGGAATGCTCATACCATTAATTCAGCATACAAGCCAGTTATGCAAATTCAACCCGGGATAAATTTTCTTCCCTCGGAACGTACTCCATATTTTCTGAGAAATCTATTAAAATGACCCAAAATACGCCATATTTCGTTCATTTCCTGGAAAAATCTTGACAATCGATTTCAATAAGATTTCGTCTCAGTGTTCCCCGTCTTCAGGCGAGATAAAAAACTATTCAAAATATGGGGTCGACCATGCCGTTTTTTGTCACATATTCCATATGTAACATAACCCTAGTTTTAAACACCTGAAAAACGTACGAAACTGAGGCTGACGAAGGTTGACTTCGCGGCCCGACTCGCAATATAGCTCAACCGAGCCACCCATCCGCATATGTCATTTTGAAGGAATGGTAGAACCCAGAAGCTTGGTACTATAAATACTGGTTACCAAAAAGGGAAGGATAATTATCATGTGGTCAGACCCGGACGCTCTGCTGTATTAAAAGTTTTGAGGGGGACCAATAATCCGAAACTATGGACTACTCCCTATATGACTATGGTGTATTTTATGCAAAAAGTGTTGCTGGCGCATAATAGTCTGCGAGAGAATAAGAGTACACTAGTATATCACACTTGCCATATAAGGGCTTTTTCGTTGGATATCCGTTCCTCCCCTTTCCCCCTACCCCATCTTTGTTTTGGTGTGTTTTACCATCTGAAGTACACATTTCGAGATAAAACCTCAAATATTATCGTAATAGCCATGGCGATGGGTTCGCAGCAATTGTTCGAATTATAATCTGACTTTCTAGCTTCTAAACCATACCAGATAGGCACGGAATATGTAAAACTAACTGGAATTATGGTCAAATTGATGTTAAATTTGTAGTTTCCTCCGTCTGATAAATATCGAAAATTCTTTCAGAATCTTCAAAAATAATGGCTAAGACGCAAAGAAATGTTACCTATTCAGAGTATTTAATATTGTCCGTGCGTTTTACGTTGGGAAATATCACGTTGAGTAATCAAATTGGTGTTGGTGTCCGAGATAATGCATTTTAGATGCCATAGTCGCCCCGCCCAAGGGGAGGTAAATCTGTATAGTCCTGATTGGCACCATATGTTATCGGCGTAGTTGTTATATGTTTCACTTGAAAATTTTTAAATATTCTGCCCGACATTCGAAAGATCTGAAAGCGTACATTAAAATGATATAAAACTGAACAATTTGAGCGAAAATGACAAGGCAAATGGCTTATTACATTCAGCAGAGCGTATCATACGTCAGAGTATATTTTTACTGTATATAAGGTATTGCATATAGGGTGCAGTCCACAGTAGAGCCCTCGTTGCTGGAAATAGACCCTTGGTATGGCCCTTCCGTCTTTCTGAGATGCCAAACCATCCAGAAAACCCATATAAAAGTATATATTTTCTTCATGGGAATGCTCATACCATTAATTCAGCATACAAGTCAGTTATGCAAATTCAACCCGGGATAAATTTTCTTCCCTCGGAACGTACTCCATATTTTCTGAGAAATCTATTAAAATGACCCAAAATACGCCATATTTCGTTCATTTCCTGGAAAAATCTTGACAATCGATTTCAATAAGATTTCGTCTCAGTGTTCCCCGTCTTCAGGCGAGATAAAAAAGCTATTCAAAATATGGGGTCGACCATGCCGTTTTTTGTCACATATTCCATATGTAACATAACCCTAGTTTTAAACACCTGAAAAACGTACGAAACTGAGGCTGACGAAGGTTGACTTCGCGGCCCGACTCGCCATATAGCTCAACCGAGCCACCCATCCGCATATGTCATTTTGAAGGAATGGTAGTACCCAGAAGTTTGGTACTATAAATGCTGGTTACCAAAAAGGGAAGGATAATTATCATGTGGTCAGACCCGGACGCTCTGCTGTATTAAAATTTTTGAGGGGGGACCAATAATCCGAAACTATGGACTACTCCCTCTAAGACTAAGGTGTATTTTATGGAAAAAGTGTTGCTGGCGCATAATAGTCTGCGAGAGAATACGAGTACACTAGTATATCACACTTGCCATATAAGGGATTTTTCGTTGGATATCCGTTCCTCCCCTTTCCCCCTACCAGATCTTTGTTTTGGTGTGTTTTACTATCTGAAGTCGACATTTCGAGATAAAACCTCAAATATTATCGTAATAGCCATGACGATGGGTTCGCAGCAATTGTCCGGATTATAATCTCACTTTCTAGCTTCTAAACCATATCAGATAGGCACGGAATATGTAAAAATAACTGGAATTATGGTCAAATTGATGTTAAATTTGTAGTTTCCTCCGTCTGGTAAATATCGAAAATTCTCTCAGAATCTTCAAAAATAATGGCTAAGACGCAAATAACTGTTACCTATTCAGAGTATTTAATATTGTCCGTGAGTTTTACATTGGGAAATATCATGTTGAGTAATCAAATTGGTGTTGGTGTCCGAGATAATGCATTTTAGATGCCATAGTCGCCCCGCCCAAGGGGAGGTAAATCTGTATAGTCCTGATTGGCACCATATGTTATCGGCGTAGTTGTTATATGTTTCACTTGAAAATTTTTAAATATTCTGCCCGACATTCGAAAGATCTGAAAGCGTACATTAAAATGATATAAAACTGAACAATTTGAGCGAAAATGACAAGGCAAATGGCTTATTACATTCAGCAGAGCGTATCATACGTCAGAGTATATTTTTACTGTATATAAGGTATTGCATATATGACTAAGGTGTATTTTATGGAAAAAGTGTTGCTGGCGCATAATAGTCTGCGAGAGAAATCGAGTACACTAGTATATCACACTTGCCATATAAGGGCTTTTTCGTTGGATATCCGTTCCTCCCCTTTCCTCTACACCATCTTTGTTTTGGTGTGTTTTACCATCTGAAGTACACATTTCGAGATAAAACCTCAAATATTATCGTAATAGCCATGGCGATGGGTTCGCAGCAATTGTTCGAATTATAATCTGACTTTCTAGCTTCTAAACCATACCAGATAGGCACGGAATATGTAAAACTAACTGGAATTATGGTCAAATTGATGTTAAATTTGTAGTTTCCTCCGTCTGATAAATATCGAAAATTCTTTCAGAATCTTCAAAAATAATGGCTAAGACGCAAAGAAATGTTACCTATTCAGAGTATTTAATATTGTCCGTGCGTTTTACGTTGGGAAATATCATGTTGAGTAATCAAATTGGTGTTGGTGTCCGAGATAATGCATTTTAGATGTCATAGTCGCCCCGCCCAAGGGGAGGTAAATCTGTATAGTCCTGATTGGCACCATATGTTATCGGCGTAGTTGTTATATGTTTCACTTGAAAATTTTTAAATATTCTGCCCGACATTCGAAAGATCTGAAAGCGTACATTAAAATGATATAAAACTGAACAATTTGAGCGAAAATGACAAGGCAAATGGCTTATTACATTCAGCAGAGCGTATCATACGTCAGAGTATATTTTTACTGTATATAAGGTATTGCATATATGACTAAGGTGTATTTTATGGAAAAAGTGTTGCTGGCGCATAATAGTCTGCGAGAGAAATCGAGTACACTAGTATATCACACTTGCCATATAAGGGCTTTTTTGTTGGATATCCGTTCCTCCCCTTTCCCCCTACCCCATCTTTGTTTTGGTGTGTTTTACCATCTGAAGTACACATTTCGAGATAAAACCTCAAATATTATCGTAATAGCCATGGCGATGGGTTCGCAGCAATTGTTCGAATTATAATCTGACTTTCTAGCTTCTAAACCATACCAGATAGGCACGGAATATGTAAAACTAACTGGAATTATGGTCAAATTGATGTTAAATTTGTAGTTTCCTCCGTCTGATAAATATCGAAAATTCTTTCAGAATCTTCAAAAATAATGGCTAAGACGCAAAGAAATGTTACCTATTCAGAGTATTTAATATTGTCCGTGCGTTTTACGTTGGGAAATATTATGTTGAGTAATCAAATTGGTGTTGGTGTCCGAGATAATGCATTTTAGATGCCATAGTCGCCCCGCCCAAGGGGAGGTAAATCTGTATAGTCCTGATTGGCACCATATGTTATCGGCGTAGTTGTTATATGTTTCACTTGAAAATTTTTAAATATTCTGCCCGACATTCGAAAGATCTGAAAGCGTACATTAAAATGATATAAAACTGAACAATTTGAGCGAAAATGACAAGACAAATGGCTTATTACAAGTCAGCAGAGCGTATCATACGTCAGAGTATATTTTTACTGTATATAAGGTATTGCATTACACAGTAGACCCCTCGTTGCTGGAAATATATCCTTGGTATAGCCCTTCCGTCTTTCTGAGATGCCAAACCATCCAGAAAACCCATATAAAAGTATATATTTTCTTCATGGGAATGCTCATACCATTAATTCAGCATACAAGCCAGTTATGCAAATTCAACCCGGGATAAATTTTCTTCCCTCGGAACGTACTCCATATTTTCTGAGAAATCTATTAAAATGACCCAAAATACGCCATATTTCGTTCATTTCCTGGAAAAATCTTGACAATCGATTTCAATAAGATTTCGTCTCAGTGTTCCCCGTCTTCAGGCGAGATAAAAAAGCTATTCAAAACATGGGGTCGACCATGCCGTTTTTTGTCACATATTCCATATGTAACATAACCCTAGTTTTAAACACCTGAAAAACGTACGAAACTGAGGCTGACGAAGGTTGACTTCGCGGCCCGACTCGCCATATAGTTCAACCGAGCCACCCATCCGCATATGTCATTTTGAAGGAATGGAAGTACCCAGAAGCTTGGTACTATAAATACTGGTTACCAAAAAGGGAAGGATAATTATCATGTGGTCAGACCCGGACGCTCTGCTGTATTAAAAGTTTTGAGGGGGACCAATAATCCGAAACTGTGGACTACTCCCTATATGACTAAGGTGTATTTTATGGAAAAAGTGTTGCTGGCGCATAATAGTCTGCGAGAGAAATCGAGTACACTAGTATATCACACTTGCCATATAAGGGCTTTTTTGTTGGATATCCGTTCCTCCCCTTTCCCCCTACCCCATCTTTGTTTTGGTGTGTTTTACCATCTGAAGTACACATTTCGAGATAAAACCTCAAATATTATCGTAATAGCCATGACGATGGGTTCGCAGCAATTATTCGAATTATAATCTGACTTTCTAGCTTCTAAACCATACCAGATAGGCACGGAATATGTAAAAATAACTGGAATTATGGTCAAATTGATGTTAAATTTGTAGTTTCCTCCGTCTGGTAAATATCGAAAATTCTTTCAAAATCTTCAAAAATAATGGCTATGACGCAAAGAACTGTTACCTATTCAGAGTATTTAATATTGTCCGTGCGTTTTACGTTGGGAAATATCATGTTGAGTAACCAAATTAGTGTTGGTGTCCGAGATAATGCATTTTAGATGCCATAGTCGCCCCGCCCAAGGGGAGGTAAATCTGTATAGTCCTGCTTGGCAACATATGTTATCGGCGTAGTTGTTCTATGTTTCACTTGAAAATTTTTAAATATTCTGCCCAACATTCGAAAGATCTGAAAGCGTACATTAAATTGGTATAAAACTGAACAATTTGAGCGAAAATGACAAGACAAATGGCTAATTACAAGTCAGCAGAGCGTATCATACGTCAGAGTATATTTTTACCGTATATAAGGTATTGCATATAGGGTGCAATCCACAGTAGACCCCTCGTTGCTGGAAATAGACCCTTGGTATGGCCCTTCCGTCTTTCTGAGATGCCAAACCATCCAGAAAACCCATATAAAAGTATATATTTTCTTCATGGGAATGCTCATACCATTAATTCAGCATACAAGCCAGTTATGCAAATTCAACCCGGGATAAATTTTCTTTCCTCGGAACGTCCTTCATATTTTCTGAGAAATCTATTAAAATGACCCAAAATACGCCATATTTCGTTCACTTCCTGGAAAAATCTTGACAATCGATTTCAATAAGATTTCGTCTCAGTGTTCCCCGTCTCCAGGCGAGATAAAAAAGCTATTCAAAATATGGGGTCGACCATGCCGTTTTTTGTCACATATTCCATATGTAACATAACCCTATTTTTAAACACCTGAAAAACGTACGAAACTGAGGCTGACGAAGGTTGACTTCGCGGCCCGGTTCGCCATATAGCTCAACCGAGCCACCCATCCGCATGTGTCATTTTGAAGGAATGGCACTACCCAGAAGCTTCGTACTATAAATACTGGTTACCAAAAAGGGAAGGATAATTATCATGTGGTCAGACCCGGACGCTCTGCTGTGTTAAAATTTTTGAGGGGGACGAATAATCCGAAACTATGAACTACTCCCTATATGACTAAGGTGTATTTTATGGAAAAAGTGTTGCTGGCACATAATAGTCTGCGAGAGAATACGAGTACACTAGTATATCCCACTTGTCATATAAGGGCTTTTTCGTTGGATATCCGTTCCTCCTCTTCCCCACTACCCCATCTTTGTTTTGGTGTGTTTTACCATCTGAAGTCGACATTTCGAGATAAAACCTCAAATATTATCGTAATAGCCATGACGATGGGTTCGCAGCAATTGTCCGAATTATAATCTGACTTTCTAGCTTCTAAACCATACCAGATAGGCACGGAATATGTAAAAATAACTGGAATTATGGTCAAATTGATGTTAAATTTGTTGTTTCCTCCGTCTGGTAAATATCGAAAATTCTCTCAGAATCTTCAAAAATAATGGCTAAGACGCAAATAACTGCTACCTGTTCAGAGTATTTAATATTATCCGTGAGTTTAACGTTGGGAAATATCATATTGAGTAATCAAATTGGTGTTGGTGTCCGAGATAATGCATTTTAGATGTCCAAGGGGAGGTAAATCTGTATAGTCCTGCTTGGCAACATATGTTATCGGCGTAGTTGTTCTATGTTTCACTTGAAAATTTCTAAATATTCTGCCCGACATTCGAAAGATCTGAAAGCGTACATTAAAATGGTATAAAACTGAACAATTTGAGCGAAAATGACAAGACAAATGGCTTATTACAAGTCAGCAGAGCGTATCATACGTCAGAGTATATTTTTACTGTGTATAAGGTATTGCATATATAGGGTGCAGTCCACAGTAAACCCCCTCGTTGTCGGAAATAAACCCTTGGTATAGCCCTTCCGTCTTTCTGAGATGCCAAATCATCCAGAAAACCCATATAAAAGTATATATTTCTTCATGGGAATGCTCATACCATTAATTCAGCATACAAGCCAGTTATGCTAATTCAACCCGGGATAAATTTTCTTCCCTCGGAACGTACTCCATATTTTCTGGGAAATCTATTAAAATGACCCAAAATACGCCGTATTTCGTTCATTTCCTGGAAAAATCTTGACAATCGATTTCAATAAGATTTCGTCTCCGTGTTCCCCGTCTCGCGGCGAGATAAAAAAGCTATTCAAAATATGGGGTCGACCAGGCCGTTTTTTGTCACATATTCCATATGTAACATAACTCTATTTTTAAACACCTGAAAAACGTACGAAACTGAGGCTGACGAAGGTTGACTTCGCGGCCCGACTCGCCATATAGCTCAACCGAGCCACCCATCCGCATATGTCATTTTGAAGGAATGGTAGTACCCAGAAGCTTGGTACTATAAATACTGGTTACCAAAAAGGGAAGGATAATTATCATGTGGTCAGACCCGGACACTCTGCTGTATTAAAATTTTTGAGGGGGATCAATAATCCGAAACTGTGGACTACTCCCTGACTAAGGTGTATTTTATGGAAAAAGTGTTGCTGGCGCATAATACTCTGCGAGAGAATACGAGTACACTAGTATATCACACTTGCCATATAAGGGCTTTTTCGTTGGATATCCGTTCCTCCCCTTTCCCCCTACCCCATCTTTGTTCTGGTGTGTTTTACCATCTGAAGTCAACATTTCGAGATAAAACCTCAAATATTATCGTAATAGCCATGACGATGGGTTCGCAGCAATTGTCCGAATTATAATCTCACTTTCTAGCTTCTAAACCATATCAGATAGGCACGGAATATGCAAAAATAACTGAAATTATGGTCAAATTGATGTTAAATTTGTAGTTTCCTCCGTCTGGTAAATATCGAAAATTCTCTCAGAATCTTCAAAAATAATGGCTAAGACGCAACTAAATGTTACCTATTCAGAGTATTTAATATTGTCCGTGCGTTTTACGTTGGAAAATATCATGTTGCGTAATCAAATTGTTGTTGGTGTCCGAGAAAATGCATTTTAGATGCCATAGTCGCCCCGTCCAAGGGGAGGTAAATCTGTATAGTCCTGCTTGGCAACATATGTTATCGGCGTAGTTGTTCTATGTTTCACTTGAAAATTTCTAAATATTCTGCCCGACATTCGAAAGGTCTGAAAGCGTACATTAAAATGGTATAAAGCTGAACAATTTGAGCGAAAATGACAAGACAACTGGCTTATTACAAGTCAGCCGAGCGTATCATAAGTCAGAGTATATTTTTACTGTATATAAGGTATTGCATATAGGGTGCAGTCCACAGTAGACCCCTCGTTGTCGGAAATAAACCCTTGGTATAGCCCTTCCGTCTTTCTGAGATGCCAAATCATCCAGAAAACCCATATAAAAGTATATATTTCTTCATGGGAATGCTCATACCATTAATTCAGCATACAAGCCAGTTATGCTAATTCAACCCGGGATAAATTTTCTTCCCTCGGAACGTACTCCATATTTTCTGGGAAATGTATTAAAATGACCCAAAATACGCCATATTTCGTTCATTTCCTGGAAAAATCTTGACAATCGATTTCAATAAGATTTCGTCTCAGTGTTCCCCGTCTCGAGGCGAGATAAAAAAGCTATTCAAAATATGGGGTCGACCAGGCCGTTTTTTGTCACATATTCCATATGTAACATAACCCTATTTTCGAACACTTGAAAAACGTACGAAACTGAGCCTGACGAAGATTGACTTCGCGGCCCGACTCGCCATATAGCTCAACCGAGCCACCCATCCGCATATGTCATTTTGAAGGAATGGTAGTACCCAGAAGCTTGGTACTATAAATACTGGTTACCAAAAAGGGAAGGATAATTATCATGTGGTCAGACCCGGACACTCTGCTGTATTAAAATTTTTGAGGGGGACCAATAATCCGAAACTGTGGACTACTCCCTAAGCTCTACAAGAAAATGTAAAACAATCCAAGATGGCCGCCATGATGACGCCACTGTGACGTCATTTTCAAAAAGAGCATTTTTGGACGATTTTTCTTCTCAAAAACTGCAAGATAAATTATTAAATAATAATTTGATATGAAATAAAATAAGTTTTATCCACTTTTCCAAACAGAAAATCAAAAAATTTGAAGAAATATGACGAAAACAAGCTAATAAGCTAAAATTACCCCAATATGATGATCTAAAAAGTTACGGAGTTTCAGCTCTCAATGTTTTGTCGTTCCGGAGATAGGAGCAAAAAACCAACAGGAGGGCGGAAAGTGCTCCCCCCAAGGTCAGGTAGGGTTAAGTAGATGGCAATTATACAAGATGCTGGATAACTTGAGAATTGAAAATAGCTTTCCATTTACTTGTCGTGTTTCGCTGATTTCTGTTGAAGAGAAATATTTTGATCAGCCCTAGTTCAATCTGAGTGCACTGTTAAAACGTTGGTGCTAGTTCAACTCGCTGAGGCCGTATGGTGACTTTTGTTCCCCACTCCCTGGAGTTATAAAAAGGGAAATTTGTCCTCCAGCTGTGTTTAGCACGTTTGATGAAAAGTATACTCAGCTTTCCAACCATTCGTCGGCTTTCTGTATCGAACGCTTCACTTGTTCTGTTTTCGAGTCGAACGTATCTGCCATTCGTTTTTTAGAATGTTTCGATATATTTCGTTTTGGGTGTCATATTTTATTTGTAAATCATGCCTGATTTGACCTAGTGCTGTCTACTGTAAAGGTCTTTATTGACGCAGGTATTCTTTTTCGGACGTCGACTAAAATACTGGGTGTCGAACCTGGTGCTATACATGTACTTCCGCAGATTTGTTTCGATAACTATTGCACCAAAGTCACACCAAGAGAATGAGAAGGCTGCCTTGCGTCTGCCACAATGACAATACTCTAGACTATATCGGCAGGTAAAGGATATTCAATCCAATGTGAAGTCGGCAGATTACACTCCACGTTCAGAGAACGGTGTGACAATTAAATCGATACAGCATCATTGTTGATGGTCTGATATTGTTTACAGTAAACGAAACGGTTTTGATCTCATGCCCGTTTGTGTATTTCAGCAAAAGGGGTGTGCTAACAGAAGAATCTGGACACATGCCAGTTGAGGAATTGGATGTGTCTTGAATGTCTTATTTGCGCTCCATTTGTTCCTTTTAACACCCTAAATCTAATGATTACGATGTCGAATCCCAGTAGGCCAGCAGCAAATTTGGCTAATTTTACGCTGTTGTTTGGGTTTTCTGATGCCGCAAAGTATTGACAAATATGTAATTGGAAAGTAACAAAAGAATAAGTTATGAAGTCATTGTTTAATTTGCCATTCACATAAAGTACAAAAGTTGGCTTTCGCAATCCAATTGTAGCCGTCTCAGCGTAGTGAATCACATCAGAATCATTTTGGCTCCAAAGGGTCGCATTTTATCCTCCTGGTCCTCAGTCGGCCTAGACCCGTATTTGTTGCATCTTATGGATAGCGCTGCTAGGCTGACGACACCGCTCCAGTTTCCTAATAAACGACCCCGGAGTAATCCCGAGAGAATGTTACCCCTTGTTCTATTAAGAATGGATAAGTGATTGTTACTGACAGTCGCAATAATCTAATCTAATGGATGACCAGATGACAATAATCTCCGTAAACTCGGAAATTGCATACATATGCAGAGCCTTCAATCCATACATCGTTAATGTTGAAGAGGAATAATATGAACGAAAATACCATCATAGCGATTGGGATCTGGTGCTTCTCTTCGTATACATTACTGCACAATTGACCATTAACATACCATGAGCTTTAGCCATCAAAGTACCATTAAAATTAACTTTGGTCATCAAACCGCCATTAATTGCATGACTCTGTGGATAACCACAATTTAATACAGCAGTTGGTCATTAGGGGGGACAATTTTATTAAATGTTTCTTTTCTCCAGGAATTAAGGCCATGCCTTATTTTGCTGTAATAATGCGGGATGATCCTTAAAATTTTAGCGGAAATTCAGAATGATAATGTAATTATGTGGGCGGAGAGTAACATTTAAAAAATACCTGCCCCACCCCATGTTCTTTCTTCTGGAACAGCCCTGATTGCGCACACCTTGGCAGTCAAACAATGGCCATCTAGCACAAAGATGGGGTAACTAGAGAAATGTTCCAATCATATTAATTATTAATTAGCCTGATTAGCTAATTACACTATATGTAGCACTGCTAAGTATATCTAAATATCTAATATTTAGTTAATTATTATGCACAGAACGACGATTCTCTAGCACCCCCTATATGTGACATGCTGAATGACGTGTAAGGCTAAGTTTGTCCAGAATCATTGAATCACTTTTGAAGAAAAGGGATGAATTCATTTAACTCAGGATATATATTCTGTGCTATATGCTCAGATGGTTAGCCTGGAAGTGAATATCCTGCATTATCCAACATGATATATGGGGCTATGGAAACTTGTATTCTGTGTAATTTAAAATGAAGGAAGAAACCGAAGTATAATTGTGAAACCCGTATTCGATCAATAAATTGATTAAGAGTAAGGGAATACAACATGCGCAATGCACAAAACTGGCAATGTCAGTGTTCACTGGTCAATTTTGAATGCTACAAACCATTGAGAAGCTTAAAAAAAATACATATTAAAGCGGCCCAAACAATATTTCTTGTGTACAGATGCAGCCTCCACAAACTCGCTCCGGTAATGAACCTGTTGCATCGAACCTGCATATTACACAATGTTTTGTTGAGGTGAAGTTACTTTCGGCATTGCTAATTGAGGGGACTACAAGTGCGGTTGAGTTCAAAATGTGGGAATGCCAATTCTGCTGCTAATTCTGACACAGGGGCTCTGCAACCAAAAAAAGAATAAAATTATGAGTTATCAACAGTCTAAAGACAGAAATGGCAAATCAAATAATATTGGTATATGTGTACGGGTGTGTGGGAGGGGAGGATTTTTAAGGTGCCGGAATTAGTACAACTAATTAGCGTATGTGCCAGTGTCGGTGGCAAGGAGAATTCTATTCGTGAGAGATATCACAATATTGATGTTGTCTGTCAATGAGATTATCTTCTTAAGATGTTGCTCTTTGAGTCCCATCCAGTAATGATTATGCACATACATACAAGCATGATTACCGATCCGAAAATTCAAATTTCATTTTCATTTACAAATGTTTAATGCATGTATGAAGTTTTCAATAAAATCAGACTGCAATGAGTATTTCTAGCAATGGTTCTTCTGACAAAGCCTTACGGAGCTACATTATTGAGGATGGTCTAATTAATTTCCATTGCACTAATTATAAAACCTTATTGTTAGAAAAAAAAATAGTTTCACAATCAGCCTCCACAATTAGGATTGATGCTATATCAGCAATTCCTTGTGGCGTTATATTTCCCATTTAACACAATGTTAAAAACTGCTGAGGCAAAGTTACTTTTGCTACAGCTGTTTTCAGTGGCTAACCGAGGAGACTGCAGGACTGATTAATTTGAATGAAATTTTCATAAGAATGCAGAGAAATATCATAAAATAAAATCGAAAGATTAGCTAGATCACTGTACGGGGAAGAAAAGATTACCGGAGAACTTTGATATTATGGCACAATATGGTACATGTGCCTTGGAGAATTTGACTAAACTTCATTATTTGAAGGGAGGGAGGGATGGTTCTACGAACTAAACCCTAATTAAGATTGTGATATTGACAACGTAGGGTTCAGCCGTCGAACCGAAAATTCTTAAAATTCCTATCGCAGAATTTCTGCTGCCCGTCCTGGATCAGGCCAGGCAGATCTCTGCTTCTATGAGTCAGTGTGGCCTACAATTTTTCGTTCGTGTGGATAGAATAGGTACCTATTTATAAACGTCTGCAGCCATTGAATTCCTCTGCCCAGCTCCTTTCGTTTCAATAAATGGCAAAAGAGAAAACATATCACTAGAGAGGCAGATGTAATGATAATATGAAAAGGCGTGGTCAATGTGGTGGATTGGTTTAATGACACACTGTATTTCACTCATAAGGTGACAGCCAGTTTGAAAGGTGGAGGAAGCCGGAGTACCCGGAGAGAACCACCGCCCGTCGAGAAGTATCTTGCAAACTTCCACATCAGCACCAGCGGAGTTCGAACCCGTGCCGTTTCAGTGGTGTAAGACGAGTGCTCACCAGCGAAGCGCCTGAGGCCACTCGGCCACCGAGAACCCCGTTGTCGATGATCGTTCATTCTTAGGTTCACATATCTTCAATCAGAAGCCATATACGTTATATCTACATTCAGCATTCTGCAACTTTCCTCCAAACATTTATCATATCTTTCACGACAAACGCTTCAAGCCATGAAAAATATTTATCATTGAAAACACGGTTAATATTTCTCAATATTTTGCACATCAGCAAAGCTCATATTTCTCGTCAGCAAACAACACAAACTGTGCATTTATACGCCTGTCAAGAAAAATACAACATAGAAAACGACTCTCTTCTCACCTAGATAGAACACAGATTCTCAGTGTGCGCTAAATGGGAAAGAATGCGCTAAATGGAAATGAGTGTTCCCCCTCGACAGATGAAACTCAACTCATGCTTCGCACTCGTTGAACATACTAAACAATAACAGTGTTATGTCCTACAACTACTCAAGTGAATATGGTGTGGAGACGAAACAGATTGATTGATATACAAAACAGAATATCCTAAACCCAAATTCAGAATACTCTTACCAAAATACTGCGACACGTTTCTGGACAAAATATTGAGATTCAGTACTGAGCCGAAGCAAAGAGGCCAGATACAGAAACGACTGGCCGATTTAACAGACATGACCATCTGACCTCATTGTTGTACAGAAATGATTTGGTTGTGCAATGGTTGAGGGAGACTCGATTGTCAACTGATAAACATGAAGATACATTTACCTCTCCTTTGGTGAGAAATTTGGACTCCCTTTTTATCGCGATCCCTTGATGCGAATGTTGTCTCTATCTACAATCGCATCTTAATCGAAAAATATTCACCAACGAGAATCAACATGAGGATCCAGTGGGTTTCGATGGAGAGGAAATTGGGGAAAATACGATTGAGTATATCCAGGAGTTCGGCAAGGTCCCTTTAACCTGAGTAAAGTATATTCCTCTGAAAATTATCATAACTTGTTCAATTTCTTAGCCATATCTGATGTCAAATTGAAAGGAACCTGGCCTGTCGCGAGAAATATATTCACCCAGACTGTAATACGATCATTAATAAAATAACAGAAATAACGTTGTCACAGAGCAATCAAATACCACAATAATCTTTAGACATAAAATGCATCAATGAACACCTGAAGCACTGATCTATAGCACTACACTGATGAACATGGACATCAGTGACTTACAGATTCAACAATATAAAGGCGATACGGTAACGTCGCATATAAATGGCAAATGCGAAATATCAAAAGATCGAAAACTTCACTTTCGGAGGACTACTTCTGGCCTCCGATTAGGCTAAGAATAACCCCAATAAACTACGCTATCAAGTCAAAATGTTATCTTTATATACCTATGTGGTGGATTAACGACGAGATAGGTACAAATGTAGGTTTACAACATGTACATGGAACACCAAATTTCTGGTTCTTGACTCCTGAATGGAGAAATATATCATGAAGTATGTCATGAAATATTGACTAGGTGATTGACTCAACTATTACTTTTGTGTCGTATTTGCTTCCGCCCATTTTAGAAAAAGTGATGGACGGTAAATTCTAGTTTCACTACGACATCCTAAATCCACATGTCGTTTAATATTTTATTCGTGCAACCCACATAAATCCCCTGTATAAAATGCTCCTCTCGTTTTATGTGCTTCTGTTCTCGTTGGAAAGAAATACGAAGAACAGAAAGAGAAGAAGTTATCGGTGTATTTTATCGTTGAATGAGGTTTTGGACAGCAGTATAAAGAGCCGGAGTAGCTTATTGTTCTATTTAGTTGTCAGTTTTTTGTCGGAAGTAATAGGCCATTGGCAAATGAAGAAACACCTAAGTGTCGTCAAGAAGTATTTAAGTCACATCGATTTCCCATGCCAGGAAGTTTTTTCTCATTGTCGAGATTCCGTTTTAGCCATTTTGCAAGAGCTGGAAGTCAACAATTCTAACCAATTACGCGTAATCGGCGCAGCGCTAGAAGAATGATTTACTCTCGTTGCTTTCGGATGAACCTTAGTGCGGCGTTCTAGTTTTCCATGTATGAAGAAGATATTATTCAACTTGTTTTATTGTATTGACCTGAGTATTATTTCGTTCAAATAAGTGTTGTTATATTATCCCTCGTGTTATATCGTTCCCTTGTTTGTTGTATTCTTAACAACCATTAAATTATACATTAGACAGACATTTATTCCTTCTTGACCATTGTCGTGTGTTCTGTATATCAGACCCTGGGAGAGACTGCCAGGAAGTTGGAATTAAAATAACATTAACATATGCAACTATCCAAATTAAAAATCTCTTATGAAACCATTGTTAACAGCATGAGTTGTTAAGCACCAGACCTAAGCGCCAGCAACCAGCTACGAAATATAATTTAAATTCAATAAGTCCAAGTTTATGACGACTCAATACTGATTACATTTATATTGACTATTGACGGTAAGTTTACTTGTACCGTACATGAACATGCAGTAAAAGCCAACACAAATTACAGTAAAAAGCCCATGTAATCGACACAATGCAATATTCAAAATATTCTAATCCATCGTATCATTGACATATACAAGCGTCTAGTCCGTCATCCATAGCATATGATTAATGGTCTTCTACCTGCATGAAAATAGGGTCTTTGAAAGATTTACCAAAGCATGATCGTCCAATCCATACTGTATCCACGCAGTCTGCATCAGGAAGTTGTATTGCCGGAAAGCTAATGGCTATATTATACACTCGGCACATGGTGAAATAAGAGGCCAAGCTACAACTTTGTCATGATATAGGGCAAATCCCATCTGCCAAACCTCTCTTGGTTGGAGGGGTGAGAGTGTTTAACCCTATCTGGCCTGGGCGATGTGGGGTACACCGCAGCCTGGGGGGGGAGGCGATGGAAAATGCCCCCCCCCCCTAAATATTTTCGCTATCGCTAAGGCTAAAGGGCTGAATCTTGCCACACTATATCTTGGGATTAAGCTCTACAAGAAAATGTAAAACAATCCAAGATGGTCGCCATGATGACGCCACTGTGACGTCATTTTCAAAAAGAGCATTTTTGGACGATTTTTCTTCGCAAAAACTGCAAGATAAATTATTAAATAATAACATGATATGAAATAAAATAAGTTTTATCCACTTTTCCAAACAAAAAATCAAAAAAATTGAAGAAATATGACGAAAACATCACTTTTCTGATACCCCACATGGCCGCCATTTTGAATTTCCCCATGATCCTTTGCTCGGGGGGTCATGCAAATAAGCTAAAAACTACCCCAATATGATGATCTAAAACGTTACGGAGTTTCAGCTCTCAATGTTTTGTCGTTCCGGAGATAGGAGCAAAAAACCAACAGGAGGGCGGAAAGTGCTCCCCCCCCCCCAGGGCAGGTAGGGTTAAGTAGATGGCAATTATACAAGATGCTGGATAACTTGAGAATTGAAAATAGCTTTCCATTTACTTGTCGTGTTTCGCTGATTTCTGTTGAAAAGAAATATTTTGATCAGCGCTAGTTCAATCTAAGTGCACTGTTAAAACGTTGATGCTAGTTCAACTCGCTGAAGCCGTATGGTGGCCTTTGTTCCCCACTCCCTGGAGTTATAAAAAGGGAAATTTGTCCTCCAGCTGTGTTTAGCACGTTTGATGAAAAGTATACTCAGCTTTCCAACCATTCGTCGGCTTTCTGTATCGAACGCTTCAATTGTTCTGGTTTCGAGTCGAACGTATCTGCCATTCGTTTTTTAGAATGTTTCGATATATTTCGTTTTGGGTGTCATATTTTATTTGTAAATCATGCCTGATTTGACCTAGTGCTGTCTACTGTAAAGGTCTTTATTGACGCAGGTATTCTTTTTCGGACGTCGACTAAAATACTGGGTGTCTAACCTGGTGCTATACATGTACTTCCGCAGATTTCTTTCGATAACTATTGCACCAAAATCACACCAAGAGAATGAGAATGCGTCTGCCACAATGACAATACTCTAGACTATATCGGCAGGTAAAGGATATTCAATACAATGTCAAGTCGGCAGATTACACTCCACGTTCAGAGAACTGTGTGACAATTAAATGGATACAGCATCATTGTTGATGGTCTGATATCGTTACAGTAAACAGAACGGTTTTGATCTCATGCACGTTTGCGTATTTCAGCAAAACGGGTGTGCTAACAGAAGAGTCTGGACACGTGCCAGTTGAGGAATTGGATGTGTCTTGAATGTCTTATTTGCGCTCCATTTGTTCGTTTTAACACCCTAAATCTAATGATTACGATGTCGAATCCCAGTAGGCCAGCAGCAAATTTGGCTAATTTTACGCTGTTGTTTGGGCTTTCTGATGCCGCAAAGTATTGATAGTATGTAATTGGGAAATAACAAAAGAATAAGTTATGAAGTCATCGTTTAATCTACCCATTCATTTAAAGTACAAAAGTTGGCTTCCGCAATCGAACTGTAGCCGTCTCAGCGTAGTGAATTAAATCAGAATCAATTTGGCTCCAAAGGGTCGCATTTTATCCTCCTGGTCCTCAGTCGGCCTAGACCCGTATTTGTTGAATATTATGGATAGCGCTGCTAGGCTGACGACACCGCTCCAGTTTCCTAATAAACGACCCCGGAGTAACCCCTTGTTCTATCAAGAATGGATAAGTGATTGTTACTGACAGTCGCAAAAATTTAATCTAATGGATGAACAGATGAAAATAATCTCCGTAAACTCGGAAATAGCATACATATGCAGAGCCTTCAATCCAAACATTGTTAATATATATGAAAAATACAATCATAGCGATCGGAATCTTGCGCTTCCCTTCGTATAGATTACTGCACAATTGACCATTAACATGCCATGAACTATAGCCATCAAAATACCTTTAAAATTAACTTTGGTCATCGAACCGCCATTAATTGCATGGCTCTGTGGATAACCACAATTTAATACAGCAGTTGGCCATTAGTGGGGACAATTTTATTTTAAAAAATTATCTATGAATTAAGGCTATGGCTTATTTTGCTGTAATAATGCGGGATAATCATTAAAATTTTAGCGGGAATTCAGAATGATAACAATGTAATTATGTGGGCGGAGAGTAACATTTAAAAAATGCCTGCTCCACTCCATGTTCTTTCCTCTGGAACAGCCCTGATTGCGCACAACTTGACAGTCAAACGATGGCCATCTACCATAAAGATGCGGTAACTAGAGAAATGTTCCAATCATATTAATTATTAATTACCCCGATTAGCTAATTGCAATATACATGTATGTAGCATTGCTGAGTATATCTAAATATCTAATATTTAGTTAAAAATTATGCAAAGAACGACGATTCTCTAGCGCCTCTATATGTGAAATGCTGAATGACGTGTATGCCAAGTTTGTCCACAATCATCGAATCACTTTTGAAGAAAAGGGATGAATTCATTCAGATCTGCACATAATTATTGGCTTCCAGGTGTAACAACATTTTGTCTCTCGATCTGGATATCAAGGGTAATCCGATCTGTGGTATAAAGACAAAGAATTATCCTGAATATCTCATATTCAGAATGTTAAAAAATACACATCAATCCAGGATATCAGATATCCAGCATACTCAGGATATAAATGCTGTGCTATATTCTCAGATGGTTAGCCTGGAAGTGAATACCCAGCATTATCCAACATGGTATATGGGGCTAAGGGAACTTGTATTCTGCGTAATTAAAAATGAAGGAAGAAACCGAAGTATAATTGTGAAACCCGTATTCGATCAATAAATTGATTAAGAGTAAGGGAATACAACATGCGCAATGCACAAAACTGGCAATGTCAGTGTTCAGTGGTCAATTTTGAATGCTACAAACCATTGAGAAGCTTAAAAAAATACATATCAAAGCGACCCTAAACAATATTTCTTGTGTGCAGATGCAGCCTCCACAAACCCGCTCCGGTAATAAACCTGTTGCATCGAACCTGCATATTACACAATGTGTTGTTGAGGTGAAGTTACTTTCGGCATTGCTAATTGAGGGGACTACAAGTGCGTTTGAGTTCAAAATATGGAAATGCCCAGGCTGCTGCCAATAGTGAAACAGAAGCTCTGCAACGAAAAAAAGGAATAAAATTATGAGTTATCAACAGTCTAAAGACAGAAATGGCAAAGCAAATAATATTGGTATATTTGTATGGGTATGTGGGTGGGGAGAAGGAAGATTTTTAAGGTGCCAGAATAAGTACAACTAATTAGCGTATGTGCCAGGGTCGGTGGCAAGGAGAATTCTATTCCTGAGAGATATCACAATATTGATGTTGTCTGTCAATGAGATTATCTTGCTCTTTGAGCCCCATCTAGTAATGATTATGCACATACATACAAGCTGGTTCCCATTTGATTACCGATCCGAAAATTCAAATTTCCCCCACACCCACCCTCGCAGCCTCCCCTTCCGGCACCCAAACCGTTCAAGGTATCAATGATCCATTTCAGTTTAGAGTACTCGTACAATTGCAAGGAAAAAAACAGATTCAGTCAATACACTTTTGCATCTGTTGCTTCTATTGGTACACAAGCATCCTAGCTTGAGTAACACGATTTATCAGACATATTGCATTTGGTATTATGTGGAATGACCAGCTAGCATGACTTTGGTAAAACTTCATTTTCATTTAATGTTTAATACATGTATGAAGTTTTCAATAAAATCAGACTGCACTGAGTACTTCTAGCCATGGTTTTTCTGAGAAAACCTTACGGGAGTAGTATAGTGTACCACTTTCGAGTCAACTTGACCTCAAAAATTTGCATATTGGGGGCAGAAACGAGGCGGTCACACAGCCAATCAGAAGCGAGTATTTTGACCTCTGACCAAAAAGCTACCTCCAACACAGGAGAGTTCCAATTGTTGCAGGGAATGTATTCCTCCGCGGTGATGCGGTCCTGGCGGTGATGCGGTCGCGGGAAAAAGCGTCCGCGGAGAAAAAGTAGTCCCTAGATAAAATGGTCCGATGGGGTCGAGTGAGGTATCAAAGTGAAGCGTTCGTGAAGGGGCATCTAATGGGCTGGGTGTGGGGTTGAAATATCGGCATTCTGCGCATGCGCGGTGGCCAAAGGGTATGAAAATAGCCGTTTTGGAGCTAGGGGAGTCCCTCATGGTCCAATGGGGTCGAGTGAGGTATCCAAGTGAAGCATTCGTGAAGGGGCATCGGACTGGACTAGCGGCTTGGGCGTTGTCACCATTCTGCGCATGCGCGGTGGCCCAAGGGTATGGAAATAGACGTTTTGGAGCTAGTGGAGCCCCTAATGGTCCAATGGGGTCATATGAGGTATCCATGTGAAGCCTATGTGAAGGGGCATCTGACTGGACTGGGTGTGGGGTTGAAACATCGGCATTCTGCGCATGCGCGGTGGCCAAAGGGTATGGAAATAGACGTTTTGGGATCTAGGGGAGTCCCTAATGGGCCGATGGAGTTGTATAAGGTATCCATGTGAAGCCTATGTGAAGGGGCATCCAGTCATGGGTGGGTGCATGTAAAAATTTTCCTGAAAAAAAAAACGGAACACGGACTTTATCGAAAAATCCGGAAAAATGCCTATATGGGGTATGGGGGGTATATAGGTCGCCGGGCTTAACGGGGCTCGCCTATCAATAGAGTTATCTCCCCCTAGTTCCAGGGTGGGTGTATGTAAAATTTTTCCTGAAAAAATACGGAACACGGACTTTATCCTAAATTACGGGAAAATGCCTATATCGGGTATGGTGGGTATAGGACCATCCTGGGAAACCTACTTCTCGACATTTGCGGTAGGGTTGTTTGGATTTGTTTTCTTAGTCTCGTCATTTAGAACATGATAGGAAGTGTCCCGGAGCGAATCGGTGAAATTTTTGAAAAAAGTCACCGAGACCCATATAGACCCATATAGTCCCATACTGGGGTATAGCACCGATGTTTGTCCCCCTGGGAAACCTACTTCTATACATTTGCGGTATGGTTGTTTGGATTTGTTTTTCACGTATCGTCAAGACAAACATGATAGGAAGTGTCCCGGAGCGAAACGGTGAAATTTTTGAAAAAGTTCGAGGAGCCCCATATAGACCCATATAGACCCATATACTGGGATATAAGCCCAATGTATGTATAAATCCATACGGGGTGGACATGTTGGAGTCTAGGTGAGTGCCTGGTGGTCCAATGGTGTCGTATGAGGTCTTATTTTGAAGCTCTCATGCAGGAGCACTTGACTACACTAATGGTTCGTGCGTTGTCAATACTCTGCGCATGCGCAGCCTGGCCGTAGTAGAGAAAGCAGACATTTTTGGGTGTGTTTGGGTTAGAGATGGGCTATTCACGGTTCGAATGGGTCGTGTGAGGTATCAAAGTGAAGCATTCGTGAAGGGGCTTCTTATGGGCTGGGTGTGGGGTTGAAATATCGGCATTCTGCGCATGCGCGGTGGCCCAAGGGTATGGAAATAGACGTTTTGTCGAGCCTCATTGGCCTTTGACCTCGGCCAAACCACTTTTAATCGGAAGGGGTGCAAGGTTGGTCAAAGGTCAACCGGTGCACTACCCAATGTAGGTTCTACTGAAATGGACTTGACCTTTGACCTCAGAAATTTGCATATGACGTCACTTCCGGTTGGGGTGAATGAGGCGTGACCTTTGGACATGTCTAGACTTGTCTGTGTTTGTCATGTACTGGGGTTTTTCCCCACAATGGCGGCTAATCCGCCATGTTGGAACATGGCGGCTAATGGTGGCTAATCCGCCATGTTGGAACATGGCGGCTAATGGCGGCTAATCCGCCATGTTGGCATCCGGGGTGTTCCCCGGCCCCGGCCCCGCCCCGGCCGCAGCGCGCGCGCGTTCTCCGGAAGTGCGCGTCATCACCGGCAGTGCGCGCACCTCAATGAAATGCCCGCTCCAAACCTAGACCAAAACACGTACTTGGTCTGTGGGCTGATTTCATTGGCTCTCTATTTTACTATAGTGCTCTTGCATTCTAACATTGATGGGTTACATTTTGGCCCCATCCTACACCACTGATTTCAGTTTAACTGAATCTCCACATTGAGCATTTATGCATTATGAATAAGACAGGGTTTTTTGGTGCGATCTCATTTTGTTTTTTATTCAGTAACAACAACAACGTGAGAACAACCACGTGAAAACTGAAGCCCAGAACAGGGGGCTTGTACAAACAACAACAAGGATGACACTTGAGAGAACAAGAACAACAAGAAGTTATTTTCATATAGTTTATTTTCCCCAATGTTACATCATACCAACGCTGGGGGAGCCGCGTTGGGTATGTTTACAACTCAAAAAGACTCTTGCCCAATCAGAGGCCACCATTTGCATCTGTCATATTCGTTCCTGTCCGTTAGATGTATTCCTGTCCAATCTGAAGTCGCCATTTCAAAATGTTCCATCTTTGCTCGGTGTGACCTAAGCGTCGTCGGGCAGGCCGGGATATTCTTCGGGCAGCATGTCCTGAAACAGTTGTTTGCGCATTCTGATCGCATTTTCCAGAGCCTCGGTGGGTGGTAGCCCCATAGCCTCTTCCAAGTGACGCTTGGTCTTCATGATGGACCTGTGCGTGGGGTCGCCTTTCATTTCAAGCGGTAGTAAGGTATACTGTTCATAGATCGCCATGGCTGTTTTCCTGATGCGAGGGCGCATTTGGGTGTATGCCTGTTGTAAATTATCCTCTCCGGCGTCCTCGATCGCTGCAGCGTAAGTATTGATAGCTGCTGTCACAATACGATCCCAGAAGGTAGGTTCTGCCTCACTTTCCACGGATGTAGGCTGACTATCTGAGGTCAAGCTCTCTGTATCACTAGATGGACTCTCAGCAATCTCTGTTTCGGTATCAGTCGATACACTCTCAGCAGTCTCTGTATCAGCATCCGCCTCAACGGACTCCTCGGAGTCTTCAATCCCATGTATATTTTTCCTGTGTCGCATCATATCGTAATGCCTGGTGAACGTGCGTTCGCACTCAGAGCAAGTATAAGTCATGTTCACGGTTGAACGTCGACTGTGCGTGTTTTTGGAAATACGCTTGCTTTTATAGACAGTAACGCCCATCAACGCCCGTTGTTACGCTTTAACGCTCATCTCAACGCCATAACGTCCGTCTCAACGCCCGTCTCCATACATGTCTCAACGCGTTATGCAATGTCCATCATCACTGGACGTTGATGTTGGAGGTTGAAGAAGATAATTTCCCGTCTCCAGCTGGGTCTCCATAAAGGTTTGAAATGCCTCATGCAGGGTCAGCAGATTCTGGGCACGGGTAGTTGTGTTGGTATCCTCGTTGGATATTATCTGTCTCTTATGCAGCAGAAGACATACGCGTGTCACCCATTGGATGTCATCTATGAGCGTGGTAAGATGTGAAGGCATACGTTGGTGCTGAACGGTGACTCCACCTTGCGCTGTATCAATAATAGCATCGACATTGGCTTGACGTAAGGCTTCGGCTAGAATATCCTCGTTGTCGAGTTCAAACAAGTTGGACTCTGCAGTGCTCATGGTGAAATGAGGGGACTGGTGCCGTGTGGTCTATTTATAGTGAGACGCTTTTGGTCTTAATGATGCGTTCGAACAAATGTTTCTTTAGTGCTATTGCTCTGACATACGCCGCTTTCCAGTTCATGCCCGAGGTTTTCAACATCGACGCTGTTCTTTCAATTTCCATATGGACTGGGTCCTTATCCAACAATTTCATATGGGTCACGAGGTCGACATACCGCTGACGTAAAGCCCGTCGTAGTCTGGGTGCCAATCTGTTATGGGCTAAAATTGCGGCTTCCTCTTTCGAATACCCTTTGCGTTGAAACTTGTTTCCTGTGGCCTCCAACATCTCGCCCAGCTCGGCGTCCATACTTTCTTTGAACAAATCCTTCCATAGCCTCGAGTTCACATTATGTTCTTCAACCTCGGGTTGGTCCTTCACGGTTGGGTGATATTCCGGGACTGATGGTATGAAGGGGACACGCTGTATGGAGGTGGGTTGCTGCTGCTGCCCTACCAGATGTGGACTCAGTGGATAGTGTAGGGGCTGTGGTGATGCCTCGCCGGGTAACAGGTGGGTCGTCAGACGACGATCTTCCGGGGTATGGGCTTTTAAATCTACGAACAGGTAGCCGTACGGACGACTTGTCGCTCCTTGAAACGCCTGCATGAAATGGTCGATGTTCTGAGGATAAATTCGACTACCAAACACACGGATTTGTGCTCTGTCAATGGGATTGGAGAACAACACAAAGTATTGGCAGTTCAAGGCAATATCTCTGGACGCCTTCCCTTGAGGAAAGAGATTCTGAGTCAAATAGATGACGGACAGATTGCGATGATGGGACCCTTTGGTGAATAGGTCGGCGATTTTCGAATTGTCCTTGGCCGCACTCATCAGATCATCGAGCACTACCACGTTGGTCTGCTCGGAATCGAAGTAATAGGGTTCGTCTATGTCGTGAGGAATTCCTGGGACAAAGCTCACATTCTGTAATCGCGTAGTTTCGTAGGCGGGCTGCCACTGGCTATAACACCAAACA
This sequence comes from Hanleya hanleyi, assembly GCA_036873755.1. Classification (NCBI taxonomy): domain Eukaryota; kingdom Metazoa; phylum Mollusca; class Polyplacophora; order Lepidopleurida; family Hanleyidae; genus Hanleya; species Hanleya hanleyi. The sequence goes on along the minus strand of JAVTVY010035633.1, from coordinate 111,705 downwards.
ACACGTGTCGGAGCTGGGGTTGCCACACCTTCCTCTAGAAACTTCATCACCCAGGACGTCTTTCCACACCCCGTAGGGCCGCTCACCGTCATCGTATAGGGATGTCCTACGCCACTTGGTGGACCTATAGCGGGACTTGGTGGTGTCTCTTGTCTATGCGTTAGACGCATATGTCTGAGCATATTGTCGCGACGAGAGAGTGTCTTTTGACAGAACCGACATGTACTCGACATGGTACCCGGTCAAAGGATGGATACAGACTGAGGCTAATGGTGTACAAACAACCTTGTATGATCACTCACTCACTCACTCACTCACTCACTCATAGTGCGTCCATGCGTTAAGACGGGCGTTGGGGACGCCTCACTCACTCACTCACTCACTCACAGCGGGGGGACCTCTTCGGTATTCTCCGCGTCTAGTCCGCCATTTTGTCTAGAAGACAAGTCTGGACATGTCCAAAGGTCACGCCCTGGTGATGACGCGCGCGTCCGGAGAACCCGCGCGCGCGCGCTGCGGCCGGGGCGGGGCCGGGGCCGGGGAACACCCCGGATGCCAAGATGGCGGATTAGCCGCCATGTTCCAACATGGCGGATTAGCCACCATTAGCCGCCATGTTCCAACATGGCGGATTAGCCGCCATTGTGGGGAAAAACCCCAGTACATGACAAACACAGATAAGTCTAGACATGTCCAAAGGTCACGCCTCATTCACCCCAACCGGAAGTGACGTCATATGCAAATTTCTGAGGTCAAAGATCAAGTCCATTTCAGTAGAACCTACATGGGGTAGTGCACCGGTTGACCTTTGACCAACCTTGCACCCCTTCCGATTAAAAGTGGTTTGGCCGAGGTCAAAGGCCAATGAGGCTCGACAAAACGTCTATTTCCATACCCTTGGGCCACCGCGCATGCGCAGAATGCCGATATTTCAACCCCACATCCAGCCCATAAGATGCCCCTTCACGAATGCTTCACTTTGATACCTCACACGACCCATTCGAACCGTGAATAGCCCATCTCTAACCCAAACACACCCAAAAATGTCTGCTTTCTCTACTACGGCCAGGCTGCGCATGCGCAGAGTATTGACAACGCACGAAACGTTAGTGTAGTCAAGTGCTCCTGCATGAGAGCTTCAAAATAAGACCTCATACGACACCATTGGACCACCAGGCACTCACCTAGACTCCAACATGTCCACCCCGTATGGATTTATACATACATTGGGCTTATATCCCAGTATATGGGTCTATATGGGTCTATATGGGGCTCCTCGAACTTTTTCAAAAATTTCACCGTTTCGCTCCGGGACACTTCCTATCATGTTTGTCTTGACGAGACGTGAAAAACAAATCCAAACAACCATACCGCAAATGTATAGAAGTAGGTTCGTCGGTGCTATACCCCAGTATGGGACTATATGGGTCTATATGGGTCTCGGTGACTTTTTTCAAAAATTTCACCGATTCGCTCCGGGACACTTCCTATCATGTTCTAAATGACGGGACTAAGAAAACAAATCCAAACAACCCTACCGCAAATGTCTAGAAGTAGGTTTCCCAGGGGGACAAACATCGGTCATATACCCCAGTATGGGCCTATATGGGTCTATATGGGTCTCGGTGACTTTTTTCAAAAAATTCACCGTTTCGCCCCGGGACACTTCCTATCGTGTTCTAAATGACGAGACTAAGAAAACAAATCCAAACAACCCTACCGCAAATGTCGAGAAGTAGGTTTCCCAGGATGGTCTTATACCCCCCATACCCCATATAGGCATTTCCCCGTAATTTAGGATAAAGTCCGTGTTCCGTATTTTTTCAGGAAAAATTTTACATACACGCACCCTGGAACTAGGGGGAGATAACTCTATTGATAGGCGAGCCCCGTTCAGCCCGGCGACCTATATACCCCCCATACCCCATATAGGCATTTTCCCGGATTTTTCGATAAAGTCCGTGTTCCGGTTTTTTATCAGGAATTTTTTTACATGCACCCACCCATGACTGGATGCCCCTTCACATAGGCTTCACATGGATACCTCATACAACTCCATCGGCCCATTAGGGACTCCCCTAGATCCCAAAACGTCTATTTCCATACCCTTTGGCCACCGCGCATGCGCAGAATGTCGATATTTCAACCCCACACCCAGTCCAGTCAGATGCCCCTTCACATAGGCTTCACATGGATATGACCCCATTGGACCATTAGGGGCTCCCCTAGCTCCAAAACGTCTATTTCCATACCCTTGGGCCACCGCGCATGCGCAGAATGGTGACAACGCTCAAGCCGCTAGTCCAGTCCGATGCCCCTTCACGAATGCTTCACTTGGATACCTCACTCGACCCCATTGGACCATGAGGGACTCCCCTAGCTCCAAAACGGCTATTTTCATACCCTTTGGCCACCGCGCATGCGCAGAATGCCGATATTTCAACCCCACACCCAGCCCATCAGATGCCCCTTCACGAATGCTTCACTTTGATACCTCACTCGATCCTATCGGACCATTTTATCTAGGGACTACTTTTTCTCCGCGGAAGCTTTTTCCCGCCACCGCATCACCGCCAGGACCGCATCACCGCGGAGGAATGCATTCCCTGCAACAATTGGAACTCTCCTGTGTTGGAGGTAGCTTTTTGGTCAGAGGTCAAAATACTCGCTTCTGATTGGCTGTGTGACCGCCTCGTTTCTGCCCCCAATATGCAAATTTTTTAGGTCAAGTTGACTCGAAAGTGGTACACTATACTACTTACGGGGCTGCATTATGGAGGATGGTCTAATTACTTTCCAATGCACTAATTATAAAACCTTATTGTAGGATGTTGTTGTTAGAAAAAAATAAAATAGTTTTACAATCAGCCCCCACAATTAGGTTTTATGCTATATCAACAATTCCTTGTGGCGTTATATTTCCCATTTAACACAATGTTAAAAACTGCTGAGACAAAGTTACTTTTGCTACAGCTTTAGCCTCAGCATTGCTGTTTTCAGTGGCTAACCGAGGACCTGCAGGACTGATTAATTTGAATGAAATTTTCATAAGAATGCAGAGAAATACCATAAAGTAAAATCGAAAGATTAGCTAGATCACTGTACGGAGAAGAAAAGATTACCGGAGAACTTTGATATTATGGGACAATATGGTACATGTGCCTTGGAGAATTTGACTAAACTCCATTATTTGAAGGGAGGGAGGGGTGGTTCAACGAACTAAACCCTAATTAAGTTTATGATATTCACAACGTAGGGTTTAACCGTCGAACCGAAAATTCCTAAAATTCCTATCGCAGAATTTCTGCTGCCCGTTCTGGATCAGGCCAGGCAGATTTCTGCTTCTATGACTCCCATTTTTCGTTCGTATGTATAGAGTAGGTACCTATTTATAAACGTCTGCAGCGGTTGAATTCCTCTGCCCAGCTCCTTTCATTTCAATAAATCGCGAAAGAGAAAACATATCACCAGAGAGACAGATGTAATGATGATATGAAAAGTCGTGGTCGATGGGGTGGGTTGGTTTAATGACACACTGTATTTCACTCATATGATGACAGCCAGTTTGAAAGGTGGAGGAATCCGGAGTACGCGGAGAGAACCACCGCACGTCGAGAACTTCTGGCAAACTTCCACACCTGCACGAGCGGGATTCGAACCCGTGCCGGTTCAGCGGTGTAAGGCGAGTGCCCACTAGCGAAGCGCCTGTGGTCACTTGGCCACCGAGAACCCCCTTGTCGATGATCATTCATTCTTAGGTTCACATAGCTTCAATCAGAAGCCATATACGTTATATCTACATTCAGCATTTTGCAACTTTCCTCCAAACATTTATCATATCTTTCACGACAAACGCTTCAAGCCATGAAAAATATTTATCATTGAAAACACAGTTAAGAATCGCAGAGAAAACAGATGGTTAATCTGTTAATATTTTTCAATATTTTGCACCTCTGCAAAACACATTTCTCGCCAGCAAACAACACGAACTGTGCATTTGTACGCCTGTCAAGAGAAATACAACATAGAAAACGATATTTAGTTGGAATGCTAGTCTCCGGGCTCTCTTCTCATCTAGCTAGAACATAGATTTTCATTGTGCGCTAAATGGGAATGGGTGTTCTTCCTCGACAGATGAAGCTCAACTCATGCTTCGCACTCGTTGAGCATAATAACAAACAACAGTGTTATTTCCTACAACTACTGAAGTAAATATACTGTAGAGATGAAACAGATTGATTGATATACAAAAAATCTATATCCTTAACTCAAATTCAGAATACTTCAGCTTTAACCAAAAAGGTACTGCGAAACATTTCTGGACAAAATATTGAGTAGTAAATGACTCCGGTCTCCGAACTTCCTGTTTTGTGGAAGCTGAGGTGACCGAGTTGTCTAGACCGCTTGCATCTACTGCTGGCGATTTGGTGCCAAACTCTGAGGGCGGGGATTCGAGTCTCGCACGGGACTGACCCATCCAGCACTAGTATTTATGCTTTATCACGAAAGTGTCATCCTAAAAATTTCTGGATATAAAATATTGATATTTTGTGCTGAGCTAAAGCAAAGAGGCCAGATATAGAAACGGCTGGCCAATTTAAAGGAATAGTAAACTCTGCGTGAACTCGTGCTCGACATGACAGAATTATGCCATCAGATTCCAAAAACACGGGTAGAAAAAATTAACAAAATTCTACAGCTGAGTAAACATCGATTTATAGATCACACTTTAACACTTTGTGATCTGCGACATGTTGGAATGACTGTGACGTTTGTGGGCCATACTATTTTTATGTAGATGGCGCTGCGAGAAATATGCCTGTGTCATCCGGGCTCTATCCCATAAGGTAAAGCATTAAACAACAACAACGGCAACATTAGCAGCGTTTCTTCTACTGCTATCGGGTGATATGGCCTAATATTCTTGCCTCAGAAAGAGAGCTTGTGAAATCATATGCAAAATGCCACATGTCAACCTGTATATCAATTCGACATTCATATATCGCGATCCTCATAATCGTCTCGGAGCGTAAAGAAAGGTCCACCGATCTGTCAAAAGCCATCGACAGAATAATTTACAATTGGTCTCCATGTTATTAGCTACTCTGGCTTGGGCCCAACTACGTCACAGGAATAATGTCAGGTGATATTTAAAGGATTTTCATTGGCTAACGGCTCTCGGGCTTGTTAAAATGGCGACTTCCACGGATTATTGATCTGGGCAATAGTTCTGATGTTCAAAATGATCTCATTCATTCGGAATTACTAGAAAAGCTGATTTGTTTTGTTTTCGAATACTAATGATATAGTTCTTTCGATATACGTATGCATCATCTTTGGGTTTTCTATTCCTTTAACAAACCTCATTATTCTACGGAAATGATTTGGTTGCGCAATGGTTGAGAGAGACGGGATTGCCAACTGATAAACATGAGGTTACATTTACCTCTCTTTTTTCGAGGAATTTTGAGTCGATAAAGTGTTTATCAAGAGTAGTAGTAGTAGTAGTAGTAGTAGTAGTAGTAGTAGTAGTTCATAACAGTAGTATTTTATCAAGGGTTTTGTTTCGCGTACTGTCGATGGATAATCAGACCATAGCATATCCGGTGAAAGTAAGGAAGTACAAGTTGGATATCAATAGTATTACGCCTACCGTATTTAGAATAGCAGATATAAACAGACAAATAAAATTTGTTCTTCTCCAGTGAGCAGATCATTCGCTAGTTTTATCGGATCTTTTCGAAGTTGTGATTTCCCAACGCGAACAGGAGCTCGGTTTTCTTCAGACTTCAAGTAAACGAATGAATCGCGAACCCTTGATGCGAGTTGTGTCTCTATCTGCAATCGCTTCTTAATCGAAAAATATTTACCAGTGAGAATCAACATGAGGATCCAGTGGTTTTCGATGCAGAGCAAATTGAAAAAAAATACGACTGAGTATATCCAGGAGTTCGGCAAGCTCCCTTTAGCCTAAGTAAAGTAGATTTCTCCTTAAATTATCATAACTTGTCAATTTGTTAGTTAACCATATCTGATGTTAAATTGAAAAGAACATGGACTGTCGCGAGAAATATATTCACCCAGACTGTAATATGATCACAATAAAATAGCAGAAATAACGTTGTCACAGAGCAATCAAATACCACAATAATCTTTAGACATCAATGAACACCTGAGGCACTGTTCTATAGCACTATTGACGAACATGGACGTCAGTGATTTGCAGCTTCAACAATATAAAGCCGATACGGTAACGTCGCAAATAAATGGCAAATACGAAATATCAAAACATGGAAAACTTCACTTTCGAAGGACTACGATTTACCTAAGAATAACCTCAAAAAAACTACGCTATCATGTCAAAATGTTATCTTTAAATACCTATGTTAGATAGGTACGAATGTAGGTTAACATGGAACACCAAACTGCTGGTTCTTGACTCCAGAATGGAGAAAGACGTGAAATATATCATGAAATATGTCATGAAATATTGACTAGGTGATTGACTCGATCATTACTTCTGTGTCGTATTTGCTTTCGCTCATTTTAGAAAAACTGATAGACGGTAAATTTTAGTTTCACAGCGACATCCGAAATGCACATGTATTTTAATATTTTATTCGTGCAACCCACATAAATCCACTATATAAAATGCTCCGCTTGTTTTATGTGCTTCTAGTCTCATTGGAAAGGAAAAACGGAGAACAGAAAGAGAAGAAGTTATCGACGTATTTTATCGTTGAATGAGCTTTTGGATAGCAGTCTAAGGAGCCGGGGTAGCTTATTGTTCTATTTAGTTGTCTGTTTTTCGTCGGAAGTAATAGACCATTGGCAAATGAAGAAACATCTAAGTGTCGTTAAGAATTATTTTAAGCCTCATCGATTTCCCATACCAGGAAGGGTTTTTTTCATTTTCGAGATTCCGTCTTAGGAATTTGGCAAGAGCTGGAAGTCAGCAATTTTAACCAATTTCGCGTAATCGGCGCAGCACTAAAGGAATGATTTACTCCCGTTGCCTTTGGATGAACCTCAATGTTCTAGTTCGCGTTCTAGTTTTCCATGTACGAAGAAGATATTATTCAATCTCTTTTATCGTATTTAACTGAGCATGATATTGTTCAAATAAGTGTTGTTATATTATCCCTCGTGTTTTATCCATCACTTTCTTGATGTATTTTTAACAATCTTTAATTTATACATTAGACAGACATTTATTACTTCTCGTCTAATGAGCAGACAGTTTGACCGTTGCCATGTGTTCTGTATATCAGAACTCGGCAGAGATTGCCAGGTAGTTGGAATTGAAATAACATGAATAAATGTATATGCAATAATCCAAATCCACAATTTGATAAGGGTCAGTATAAGAAGATGGGTATCTCAGTAATATCCTAATTTATTATCCGTGGTAGTTATGTATCTACATATATAGACCCTACCAACTAAGGTCGCAGACAAGGTACCGCACTGTCCATTACAACCCGAATTTAGATAGAAATTTCCAAGGGAAAAGTCACAGTTCATACTTTGCACATACCTTTTATCCAATAAATGATGTTTGTTGAACATACCTGCTGCATTGATTTTAATTATTTACTGCAACAAAAAGATGTATTTCATGTAACTCGACAAATATGGTTGAAACAATTTTCTTAACAACGTTAACCGAACATGAGGAGATAGACGGCATTTGATAGGCCAAAATCGCTGTCTCTGATCACTGAAATGCCGTCTCTCTGAAGTCAAGATTTCCGCATTCAATGGAATTTGTGATGACCATAGTAACCAGCGCATTGACCAATCAAACGACTCGTACTTGTTACGTTTCGGAAAACGTTGTTAAGAGAATTTCAAACAAGATGGCGAGTGATTTACCTTCACTCCGTGTTAGAAGAATGGGGTATATATATAACATTATGACAATAGTGAATATATAAAGTTTTATTTTTTACTACACCGACACAAAGGTCAATTGTGATTCATTTATCAATGAATAACTAACTGTAGGCCAGAGATCATCCATCCATACTGACTCCATGTTACTATTAGCCCTGCTATTAGTATATATATGGGGTATATATAACAGCATGAGAAGAGCGATTACACTACACATACATATCATTTTAATCATTACAAAGAGAAATTGGTGACTGATGATAACCCATCCATTACTGACCCTTATCAAATGACTGTGTCCAAATCTCTTAGAGAACCATTGTTAATAACACGAGTTGTTAAGTATCAGACCTGATCGCCTACAACAAGCTGCGAAATATAATTTAACTTTAATAAGCCCAAGTTTATATCGACTCAATACTGATTACAGTTATACTGACTACTTGCGGTAAGTTTACTTGTGCCGTACATGGACATGCGGGTATCGCTAACACAAATTACAGTTGAAAGCACATGCAACCGATACAAGACGATTGTCAAAATTCCATCGACATACCAAATCCATCGTAGCATTAGCATATACAAGCCCCTAGTCCGTTATCCATGCCATATGACTAATGGTCTTTTACCTACATAAAAATGGGGTCTTTGAAAGATTCACCAAAGCATGGCCGTCCATCCCACGCTTTAACCACGCTGTCTGCATCAGTATATTGTATTACCGGAAAGTTGATGGCTTTTATATTGCACTCGGCACATTTTATAGAACAAGCTACATCTTTGCCATGATATAGGGCAAATCCCATCTGGCAAGCTTCTCTCGGCGAGTTTCGTGGGTGGACGCTGGGGTTAAGGGGTGAGGCTGTTTAAGTAGATGGCAATTATACGAGATATTAGATGATAACTTGAGAATTGCAAATTGAAAATGACTCTCTTCTTCCTTGTTGTGCTACGCCGACTTCTGTTGAAAGGAGATGTGTTGGTCAGTCCAAGTGTTGAAACGATGGTGCTAGTTCAACTCTCTGAGGCTGTATGGTGGCATTTGTTCCCCGCTCCCCTAAGTTATAAAAAAGGAAATTTGACCTCCAGCTGTGTTTAGCACGTTTGATGGAAGGTATGCTTAGCTTTCCATCCGCTCGGCCACTTTCTCTATTGAACACTACACTTTCTCTGTTTTCACGTCGAACGGCCGTGCCGTTAGATTGTTTCGGTCCATTTCGTCTTGGGTGTCACATAGTTTTTTTTAGTTCATGCCTGTTTGGGCCTCATGCTGTCTACCGTAAAGGTGTTTATTGACACAGATATCCTTTTGTGGACGTCGACTAAAATACTGGATGTCTAACCTGACGCTATACTTCCTCAGACTTATTTCGATAACTATTGCTCCACATTCACCCCAAAAGAAACAGCTTGCTATCATGCGTCTAACACAATCTTGGAACTCTTGACTATGTCAGCAGGTAAAAGATATTCAATTCAATGTCAAGTCTTACATAATAGGTCTCCTCTAGGAGAGAGAGGAGAGAGAGAATTAAGGTATAATAGGGATCCTCTATATGTTTAGGGCGCTGAACATGATATCGAGCTCATGCATTGGTTGGCATATTTCACTCTACACTTAGAGAAATGTGTGACAATTAAACGGATACAGTGTGGTTTGTGATGGTTTGATTTTGTGTACAGTAAACGGATCTGTCTTTTCTCATGCCCCTTTTTTGTATTTCGGCAAAAGGGGTGTGCTAATAAAAGAATCTGGACACCTGCTACTTCAGGTCAGCTGTAGGACAGATGCAGTTGGCTCATCACTAAACAACTTTTTCAGTAAGGGACTATACAGTATACCTTTTACGACCTGGGTTTCTGTTAATCATAACGACGAAGTGTGTAGACTTACCAATTGAAAGGGAAGTTCTTCGAGTTCAGACAAACGCTCGACAAATTTGCTCAACTGGATCTCTCGACCGCTCCATATGTCTGGCTAATACGTCAATCTCTAAACATGTCTCAGTGAATGAATGAATGAATGAGTAGGATTTAATGTCGTTTTTCAACAATTTTTCATTCATATCAAGACGGTGCTTACATGTGCCAGGACACGAGTTCCTCTTATCTGGACATTGACCAGCCCAGACAATACAACACCCGGTCACCTATCCAAGTATTTACCCGGGCTCTATCTTGCCGAAAGTCAGTGATCTGATGGGAATAGGTGTGCTCAGCGTGATATGCCGTGTGTCCAGACGATTTTACCCAGAGACTGTACACATATTACCCAGAGTCTCTACAAATGTCTCTGGGTATTCTTGCATTTACCAGGATTACTCCATGTTGAGGCGTGTATTCCATCAGACGTTCATGAAGCTCATTTATTTGAGCTGATCCGTCATCACAGCTCCCGAGCTAGCGTACGTAATTCCGCTTAAACCGGTGCTAGGGGCCGTGTGGATACTTCATTGTCTTCACATGAACATGCACAATAAATGCGAGGCTGAGATACTAAGGTTACGTCCTAGAATCCACCGTATTCTGGGGTCTGAATGTGAGGTGCCGAGAGAAGCTTTCCTGCAGTCATATGGCTGCTTTTTATTCGCCAGACGTCGCCAATTCTTCCAGCTCTTGTATATCGCTTCAATTTAGTGGAAATGGACATCAAAATTTGTAAAAGTACATTGTTAAGATGATTTCTTCGATGTGATTGGCCTGTGAGATAAATGAGAAAATGGCTCGTTTTGTCTGTTTTCAACTCTATCGGTACGGGAATTCAGTTCGCTGTGAGCTAACTACAAGTACTGCATTTAATTGTTGGTTTACAGGCAGCATGGCAAAAGTTTTTGTTATGAAATATTCGTTATCTTCACGATTGGAAGGCGAGATACAGTGGAGTGTAGATTAATGTGAAATATTCTGTTCCATAAAACATTTAAACTGCACTGAATTGCGTTGAAACCTAGATTATCTAATTTCTGAAAACGTAATCCGCCCCTTCGGCATTTCCGTACTTCTTACTGGTTAGCTCACCAGTAATTGACTGTGTCTTGAATCTCTTATTTACTCCTCGTTTGTTCCTTTTAACCCCCTAAATCTAACGATTACGATGTCCAGCAGTAAAGTTAGCTAATTCTATGTTGTAGTGTGGGCTTTCTGATGCCGCAAGTATTGACTAGTACGTAATTGGAAAGTAACAAAAGAATAAGTCATCGTCTAATCTACCCATTCACTTAAAGTACAAAGTCGGTTTTCTCAATGCCGGTTGTAGCCGTCTCAGCGTAATAAATCAAATCAGAGTCTGGGATTCAACCAACCTGGTTCCAAGGGGCCGCATTTTATTCTCCTGGTTGACCTAGGCCCGTATTTGTTGAGCATTATGGATAGCGCTGCGAGGCTGACGACACCGCTCCAGTTTCCTAATAATCGGACCAATCCCGAGGGACAGTACCCATTGTTCTATTAATCATGGATAACTGATTGTCACTGGCAGTCACGGTAATGAGAAGACACAATAATAGTTGAATTATACTGTTAAGAGTTTGTTATGAGCCAACGGCAGAGAAACAGCACTGTCAGAAGGATTTGGTACTTTTACGACTACGCTTACTCGGAACTTTCCTTCGCATATACTCTGCTAAACTTTATTAATATTCCGGAGTGTACGTCTCGTTGAATATAAACGTATGAATAGTTAGGTAAAAATGATTCAAAATATTTGGGACAAAGTGGAATTCGGTCCAAAACTGTGGATTCGTCATGTCTATTCCCAAAAATATGTGGTCAATTTGACAGTGTGTGTAGGAAAGTACGATTAAAGTGGAACACCACCAATAAAACGCGAACTAATACTATGACAGATACTATGATATAAAACTCTGAAAAAACAGGAATGGCATCGCTCCATCCATGAAAGCACAAGTGATAGTCATCTCTGTTCAACGAGAGCGAAGTCTAGATAAATCACGCATATACACACCTTTTCAACTATGTGGCTTACGTGAAGGTCTAAATATTAGCGGTGAACTAGAAAATCCATTGAGACAGTATGGGTACTAGCATACAATGGTTGCCGAAGTGAAATCACAATAGATATATGTGGTTAACTTGTTTTCAACGAAGCGAGATTGTCAATTGAAGATGACTGATGAGCAGGATTCAATATTGATCGTAGCCTACGAAAATCAACTGTTTCTTCGGTCCAGTAATAATATGCACTTATCTGACACTGGTACCCATATGGAGTGAGTCTGAAGCAAAGTTTCATAGAAATGTTCTCAAAGGTTCTTGTTTCCAATTTTTAAATATTCACATGTTGGTGGTTCACACCTGCTCCGACATTGGTTGATAATCCGACACATTACAGATGAATTGCTTCGTATCGGAACCAGAACTTGTACAAATAACATTGACAACACTTTAATCCCACCAATGATACTTTATGAATAGGTTGAAATGAATCCAATGGGATAACATATTGTTGTCAAAGCAATGTTTAATAGAAGTAGTTTTCGTCTCCTCCGCCGCCTATATAGTGACCATATTTGCTAATTTCCATGCAGTCACTTCGCTGTTTAGATCGTTGCACTATATAAAAGGAGCGATAAACAATATAACCTTTATATATATCAAGCAGAGTGTTCGTCAAAAGAAATGAGGTTTGGCAGTTTGTCACGAGCCATTTAATAGTTCCATTATACAAGAACAAGGACAAGAAATTCAAATTTGGATAATATTGATCATAAAACAGCATGAAACATTTGTTGTAGTTTTAATTAAGATATGAGTGGCAACATAAACATTCAACCATAGTCAATGGGCTATCGATGTGTCATTCCTCAAACGGGCAACACCGTAATTGAATTTTATACGACATTATCCACTGGAACATTAAGACATTCTGTTTCACTGTTAGTTACACATTGTCCACGGTGCTCTCTTGGACTGTCATTGACCACAGGTAATCCTTTGTAAATATACATATATCTGTAAGAATTATAGAGTTTTAAGCCAATTTAGTTAGATTGTACATTTTTTAAGTCAATACATTCTAATTTGGATTTAATGGACGTGAAACAGCATGGAGTATTGTTATAGTTTTAATTAACCCTATCTGGCCTGGGCTTTTTGGGACCTGTTCTGGCGGGGGGGTGGGGGGGCAAAATGCCCTCCCCCCTAATTATTTTTCTTACCCCTGGAGCTAGGGGGCTGAAACGTACCACACTATACCCTTGGGTCAAGCTCTACCTGAAAATGTAAAAAAATCCAAGATGGCCGCCTTGATGACGTCACAGTGACGTCATTTTCAAAAACAGCATTTTTTGGTCGATTTTTCAGTCAGATTTTCCGAATTTTTTATTTATGCAATTTCTCCGTAAAAACTGCGTGATAAATTGGTAAATATTAATGTGATGTGAAATAAAATAGTTTTTTCCCGCTTTTCATCGCGGAAAAGCAGAAATTTTGAAGAAATATGACAAAAACACCACTTTTCTGGGACCCCACGTGGCCGCCATCTTGAATTTTCCCAAGATCCTCTGCTCGTGGGGTCAAGCAAATAGGCTCAAAATGACCCCAATAAGATAAACTAAAAAGTCACAGAGTTTCGGCTTTCCATTTTTTGTCGTTTTGGTAGGGGGTGGGGGGCCATTTCGCCCCTCCCCCCAGCCCAGGTAGGGTTAAGTTATGTGAGACAACAATTTTTTCAGTTATCGATATCTCATTCCTCAAACTGACCACGTCGTGACTAAATTTGATACAACATTCTCCACTGAGAAACTCTAACTGGGTGGCAGTGCTATATATTAAATTCAATTACAAGCGTCTGATCCGTCATTCATTATTCAGCCATCGTCCATTAAAGAATTGCAGCGCCCATAATCCAAATACCGCATCCATATAACAGTATTAGCACCAAATTCAAACAAAACATAGTATACATACACGTAGGCTAGTTGTACGTGGTGCCCTCTTGGCCTACCACTGATTCCAGGTAATCCTCATTCGTATACATGTCTCAGTAAGAAGACACTCTTTATTGGGTAAATGTACATCTATGTCGAATATATAGAAAGTAATCAGTAGTAATCGGGAAATGACGGACGAATTATATCGATTGGTTGTTAACAGTTTGAGAGTTATTTGATCGTCCTGATTGACAATACGACACACATAGAACACGAGGACCAGGCAAATAGTGGATATACATTAGTTACGCTTGTACTTGAAGCGCATTTACTTCAAACTCTCTAACTAATAACCGTACGCATGGACCCCAGAACCCAGGTCATGCCCCCTTCAATTTTGGGAAGATGCGTCCTCAGCCTTTCTTACTTTCTACTCGATGCAAGACTAATTCAGCCGACAGGCGTGGTCAAATACATGTAGGAATTGACTCACCTTGTTATAGAATCAGTTAAAATGCTTAAGAGGATTCTAAGTATAGTTCTACCGAAATGTATCGAATAGGAAAATACTTTTCTCCCAAATTTCGAAATATGATTGTTTTGGTGAAATTTTGTTATCTGTGCACTTATTACATCTCCGAGATCCGGATTACACAGTTGGCAATTTTTCTTCTTCTTTTTTTTCGTGTCTATCTTGGCAGATATTGCTGTCTATACTGTTCTGGCGACATTTCCATTCATATCTTTTATGTTTAATCTTTTAAACATACATTTTTAGTCACAGTAGTAATCAGTAATATGGACCAAGCTCATTGACAGTTCTATCTAGCAGGTGTGGGATATATACCTATAACATTTTTCGAATTTGTTCTCCTTAATGAGTCAGATGAGATCTGTAGAACAACAAACCTGTTATTTCATACCAAATTCTATTTTTCCCCCTTCTTTTTGAAGAAAATAAACCTAGCATCTGGTACCTTTATATTTCATACAAACACTAACTTCGTGTACATTTTTAGAACATTGTCCTGCATTTGTCTTTTTGCTACTGAAAATAGGGACTTATAATTAAACATTATAACGAAGCGGATTCTTTTAATTCCTCCAATGAACTCAGTCTATCTCTCTGAGTGTCCCTTCGTCTCGATATCCGCACTTAGTTACGGGTGATGTGGGCCTCATGGACAAATATGGACAAATGTGCTATTCTAAATTCTGACAAACTGTCCGTCTGTACGCCTGGGCGCTAGAAAACTGGGTGCGCATTCCAACTTCCGTCTGTCCCACTGGACATTTAAAGAACCAGTCGTCCGATGTCAACAAAATCTTAAGTATATCCATTAAAATATGTTTGTTCTGGGAATTGTGGTGGTAGTAAATCTGGGCGACGCCAGCTATTATGATATGGCGAACGACTTGATAGGATAAGAAATGGATGGAACACCAGTGAAGAATGTCATTTGGGAGAATGCTTTGCTAAACATATTTTTTTAAGGAATCTTTGTTTTCATAAATTGACTTATTGACAATGATCTGTCTGTGTGCTGTTCGTCTGAGTAGGCCAACATTTAGCAGGTTAGAGAGATTCACCTCTCTAAAATGGAGGTAAAAAAGTCGTTCTTGTCCAATAAATTCAAGAATATATCGAATGAAGTGACATCCGCCATATAGGCGACCATGGACATATATATCTGCATCGGATGGTATTGAAACAACGAATTGTCGGCTATCTAATTTGCATAAGAATAGACATGTTTTGTTCTTTGTTAACTATTAGACTATACACACTTTCATTGGAAAACCACCGTTACGACATGCAACAATTTTTTAGACAAGTTAAAAGTCATCAAGCAAAAAACACCTTTTTTACCTCCATATATAACTTTTTGAGCATCGACCTCTTGAAGATACTCCTGTTCATATGTAGACGACACCAAGAATGAAACATTCATCACCGCAAACTGGGATACAGGATAACGGGACTTCTTACATACTCACATATAGACCAGCATACTTCCAATCAGTTACCCAACCGTTCATTACATATCTTCTTCCATACAACACATATTTTCGAGAAACTTCATCAACTGAAATGAATATTCCGAAAATGTATAACCTTTAATTGTGAATATTTTACGAATTACTATTAGGATCTTTCCGCCCAGTATTGCTAGGTTGGGATCTGTACTGTACTCAACTGCAAAAGCTTGTTCGGTAGTTTACACTTGTCACTGACTATATTTCACCATGACGATATTCTTGCCATATTGGACACGAGCCATCATACATGTGTGTTCTCCGATAAGGCTAGTCCTTCTGGGATGCTTTAAGTGTGTTGAATGGGGCTTGCCAACCGACCCACAATTGTTCTTAGGCATCGGCAATTCATAATGTGGTCCAACTGACTCAACCCTCATCTAGGAATCTTTGTCTTGAGAAGATACAGCTCATGATGTGGATCAACTGAGCCAACCCTTGTCTTAAGAGTATGCAGCTCATGATGTGGTCCAGCTGACTAATCCGTTATCTTGAGAAGATCTGGCTCATGGTGTGGCCCAACTGACCCAACCCTTGTTTTCAGAAGTTGCAGCCCATAATGTGTTTCAACTGACCCAAATCTTGTCTTACGAAGATATCATTCGTTCTGTGGCCCAACTATAATATTAGACATACAGACACTATGTTCCAGATGACGAGAAATTGCCCGGTGTCGGTGTGGTGCAGGGTATGAAGTTGGCTAGAAATCGCGTTATCCCTGCCCATCTCCCTCCGTCGCCTTCATCTTTGCTTCTACTCAACCGCACCAAATGTAATCTAGGAATGCAGTGATAATGCGGGGATATATGTCATGAAATGCCTTATTAGTTTTTCCCTGCGTCACGTGTCGAATGTTTGCAGCTAGCGTCAGTTTCGTGTGCACCACATGGTTACGTTATCCTGGCGAACCATGTACAGAGGACAACGTTTGCTTCATACGAGGTTTATTCCTTATTCCTTCCGAATGTGAACCACTCTGACCCCATTCGATCATCCCGTTCCCCTCCCCACCGCGGCAATAGTCCTTCCATGCTTTTGCTTCACATCATCATGTTATGAATCGAAAATTCGAATGCTCTAAAAGCGATCCAGAAATGTACGGTCCCTTCAATAGTACTAATTCTACACAACAACAGAATGGTTCCGTTTAACAGATTTAGTATTATGAAATTTGACAGTGACGACAGTTTTGTCAGATAAATGAGACAATTGGTATAGTTTAGGTGAGCAACGTATTCATGAGTTCCACATAGCGTATTTTACTTGCCCGCAATGAATCTCACTCAAGAATCTCTTGGGAATGCAGTTCGTCAACTCACAAACCGATAGAAAAGTCAAACGTTCGCACAACAATGTCTACGTGGGTTTCGATTGCACGACCATAATTCCTGTCAATTATTCAGTGTCGGTTAAGTCTATCTTACCACAACCGGGATTAAGAGAATACAAAGAGAAATATTCACGCAATCATCCACTTGAGGACGAGAACACACTGCATATTTAAATGATGCTCTGTGGAACTCTATAAGTAGAAAATCACATAATCGTTTGATGCCCAGATGTCTTTGCCACCGTCGACAATCTAGTGCGGCAATTCAATTTCACTCCTAGTGTACTTTCACATCGCCAGCTGAATAATCCCACAGTATGTCGCTATACGGTGTTCTACTAAACTGCCGATCAGGTCCCATCACATTTATGTAGTAAATTGGCCTGGCACATCTCCAGAAAACTCCTTTCCCAATATATCCACGCGACTAATGAAATATATTGTCATAAAGCATGGCATCTGCTTTCAGACATATAAACTCAATGAGATGACCGTATTCTTCTAAGCCACAGCTGGTTGAAATATGTCACAGAATCAGCATCACCATGGCGATGACAGGGAATGAAAAATGAAACTTTGCTGAAATTTATTTTTATGTAATCTATGGTAGTAGATACATTATATAGGCATGAATTGCCACCAGCAAATACTTAAATATATCCTTCCGCCGTCCGACCAACGTACACATCCTAAAGAAAGAGTTCTTGAGCTCATCCTTGATAGCGACTATATTTCATGTTTTTCGTGATATTATTTTTCAGTCTTGGGTTTGTTACTTTGATAATATATATGTTACAATACTCGAGTACATCTTAAAATGTTGTCTTATAGCGTTTTACTTGTTTCAGTGTCTAAGTTCGCGCGTAAGGGGGCAGGGAGGTTGTCCTCGAGTGATTTGACTTCACCAATGCTGCGAACCTATTCTTTTTTCAGGAGGCGTCTTAGTTCAATAGAAACGCTATATAGTGCATTATTTTAATCACTAACTTAATCTCCCTCTCTTGTTTGTAATGTTTTCATCAAATTATTCTTGGCAAACCGTGTTGCTAGACATGTTAATTTTATGCATTGGTGCCAAAATCGAGCGCCTCGTTTTCCAGTGGTTTTGTTTTGCTCTCCGAGATCACAGCTTAGTTTGTAGCCCCTCAGTCGTGTACGCTGATTACAATACAGTCTCTCCCCTCTCAATGCAGGTCAGTCTAAAATAGTGAGATCAGCCGGGAGACGTGTTTGTGGCGAAAGTTTTTTTTCTAAAACTGGTGTCTGATTCTTCAATGAAATAGATATGCATTGCACTGAAAGCGTAATAATGTTTCATTAATGTAGAAAGTATAAAGAGTGTCGTTTATTCGAGCAGAAGATCCAGAGAGAAGCAATGTCTTTTGTTGAAAGATATCTTCCACAAGCTGTTGTCCCCCTCCCCCAAGTATTTGGGTCATAGCATATTAGTAGGCTCTACTGATCAGCTGACCAGTTGTCCACGTGCTATCCTTTTGACGTTAGATGCAGACTTTCAGAAATACCACTGCGCAGGAGAATGGCAATTGCAGAGGCTTACGTGGAGTACGATACTGTAAATATCTGGCACATTATCTTCTGTGTAATGTATGAAAACATGGAGTATATAAGATATTTAGTGGTAATTAATTGATTCAAAACTACTACTCAGTTCACTATTTCAGGTTATAATGGTACCTTTATGTGAATTCCCCTTCGTCGTAACCCTCACCGTTCCCCAGACCACTCTCCGCA
Source organism: Hanleya hanleyi (assembly GCA_036873755.1). Classification (NCBI taxonomy): domain Eukaryota; kingdom Metazoa; phylum Mollusca; class Polyplacophora; order Lepidopleurida; family Hanleyidae; genus Hanleya; species Hanleya hanleyi. Next base: position 92,799 of record JAVTVY010035633.1, on the reverse strand, counting down.
TAAGCGATCGCCTGTGTTATATTATTGCGACGATGAGCAAATAGGAATAACCTTCATGCAGGAGAGCAACAGACCTGCAGATTGGCTATCAGTTCTTGAAAAAATGCATTTGTGCCGACCGTTGTCTCCAAATAATGCAATCAGACAACCACAAAATCAGAAGCTGTCTCGCTTATTAAAACCAAATATATTCGCAAGAATAGGCAGTTCAAGGAGACGTATTTTATCATCGACCCAAATTTTTTTATTGACAACAACAACAACGTCACGTTGCGATCAACGGCAAAAAAGTACCGTCGCTAAATGATTTTACCCCAGCATGCCGTGGTTAATTGTGAGGGCTGTTCATGCAGCGTTTTTAACCCATCACCAGTACGGTAATTCCTCTAATAATTCAATCACCCCCATTGTTGTGGACAAAATTGAATCAGTTGTTCTAATAACTTTGATTCCCCTCTCAACTCAGTAAAATTACTATTAAGAATTATTTGCATGATTTTGGACCATTTTGTCAACTTTCGGTTCCAATACATTTGATCACCCCTTGATTTATTGGTGAAAAAGTTCACTTTCTGTGATTGAATTATTGATGTTTTTTGAAGTTGCTGAAAAAAGATTGAGTGAGTGAATAGGGTTTAACTTCATTTTCAAAAACATATTCAGCCATATCACGGTGGCAAAAGAGAAAGTGAGGAGCAGGGAAAACTACTTGTAACAGAACAGATATAATGTTAGCCTGTTTGACAGTTCCATCTCTGCTCTGCGTGATGGCCTAGCTATCAATGTGTATCAGTGGTGGAAATATTCAAAATAATCTACGTTGAAGTATTCAGAATTCTGGATCGAACAGAAACGAAGGGGACATTTCTTTAGTTGTGTGCATTTGCATTGATCAGTGAAATTTGACTGACAAATATGCTGTCATCATTGATCTCAAATTTTCGAAGTGGTGACTGGACTGGTCTATCTTCACGGGCAAAAGAAGTAATATGTGGCATTTAACTTCTCTGCCAGGGCGTCGGACTTTTGCGCAAAAAAACTTGTGCAGTGAATTAACACCCCACTGCCTATAATAATTATATCGGCTACGAATATGTCTATCTTACATTACGAGACATATATTTTTCTAATTCAGCATCGCAGAAAACCACAATCGATTGCGTTTTTTTCATGGTAAAAGGATTACGAAAGAAATAAAGATTCAATTCATTGTAGAGTTATTTTATTCACCAGAAATCGCTCTGAACGCGTCTCCGGGGATCTAGACCCAGGAGCTTCCGGAGCCCAAGCTATTTCACAACACTCGCCTGAAGTGCTATTATAGTACCCCCCGCCCCCCGCTTCATAAGGCCGTACCACTTCCAATTTGCTTCCGACGCCCCTGCTCTGAGATGGTTCAATCATATTTTATTACCAGAAAACCATGACAATATTTCATTGAAATAAAGGAAATAAACAAATTATTATAGATATATTACATACCCTGTGGGTCTATCCTTTATGAACCTTTAAATGACACTAATACCCATCTCCCATCAAAGTCGCCGCATTTGAATATACCATACCTGATATCACCCTCGGTACCAGGAGGGCAGGTCAAATAAAACTCTGTGAGTTTCCATGGTGTAAAAACGTTGTTTAAAAAAGTTTTACAATTTGGTTATCAGGGTAATCTAATGGTTAATACAAAAGACTGTCTCTTACTGGTTACATTAATTAGCATATGTATGGTACATTACTTTGCTAATTATACATGTACTGGTATGGTATCTGATCTGACCCTGCCGTCTGATTAGTCAAGATACATAATGTATGGTCAGTTGAATCCTGTAATTAGGCAAAAAAAAACTTTTGTTTCTGATCAGCTCACTTTTTTCTGCTGTATTGTCTCCCTTGACTGACATGAGAATTTATTATGGTCATGTCTGATATTAGGTCAGCCCTCGTTTGTCTGCTTGCTTTTTACGACAACTGCCGTAAAGCCCCACTTGTGTAGAATCAAACAGTGAATGGCGGATTGTGAAAACGACATTTTCCAGAGAAAAGTCTTGAAAGTAATGGAATTTCGTATCTGGTTGAATTTTGTTGCAGGTCATGGAATACTGGAATGGAATTTGAAAATGTTAGGCAGGTCAACATTTGACAGGATTTTATTTTACTGATTTTGTTTAACCCTGGGCGTAACACTGGGCATTTATTGGTCAATGACCCTGATTTCACGAAACTTTGCCCCTCCATTTCCATGTGGTCCAGGAATCACCGGGCGTAGATTAGGCCACGCTTGACACTGATTGGTCAATAAAACAACTCGAAAACCTATATTTCAAGGGAAATTCACTTTTTATCAAAACACAGTCACACGACAGTCAGAGAACAAAAGCGCCCTGTGTTTTAATTCCACCATAGAAAAAAAGGCACGTGTTGTTGTTGTTGTTGTTCGTCTTATTGACCAATCAGCGTGAAGTCTCGCATTGAGCGCTGAGCTGCAATAAAACAGAGATTGTCAAGTTCTCTTAAAGATGTAACAGTATTTTTAAGGTTGCTAAAATTCAGCGTCTTTGGATGTTTTACGGACCCTTTTGTACGGATTACAAGAATCTTTGGGTGACAGCATGCACAACAAGCCTCTATAATGGAATGAATGAGGATGCGAAATAAAGAGGTAAACAGATTTCTGTATAAATGTGCACAGATTATGTCGGAGGTCGAGGGGGAGTGATTCACTTTGTGTTGTTTATCGTTGACCATAACCCCCAGATAGTTCAGCTGACAAACACCTGTGGATAACACTGCCAGGTATTATTAACAGCATTGATGCTCATTCGTTTTATGTACCAGTGTCGTTCCCGTCCGAATATGTCTATGCTAATGCAGCATCGTCATAATGGAAATTTCGCCTTTACTATAGGTCTCGACAAGCGGTTGGCCGAAATTTATAAACTATCGCTGATAAAAGATAATTATTTTCCAGCACGTGTTGTAAACGGACATGGCGTTGTATGCGCGTAATTGCATTGGCAACAAAGTTACATAACCGGATAGAATTATATTGGGCCAATATGACAGGATGGAGATCAAGTTCGAGACCCATATTCAGTGTAGGTAGGGGCTTAGGCTCATTACCCGATACTTCGGTCATTCTTTTGTAGACATTCTAGTTTGGTCCCTTGTGATGATTCTATCTTTCTAAAGCTTCTCATCTCCATATTTCCAATATTCCTCGAATTTCGTAAATATCAAGGAACAGAATGATCCACCAATATAAACAATCTTTTATTATGAACGATGAGCAGATCCAGTAGTAGATTACATCCCAAAGCCTATAGGCTCTAGTTTTATATCCAAAAGTTACCAAGACATTTTCAAGTTACACAGCTAGAAAAAAAAGATGATGGACCATCAGCCTTTAATGGTGATCAAACCTGGCCATCAGCTTTAAAAAGTGATGAGTTAGAGCCATCACCTGCAAATGGTAATGGCCATCACCTTTCATGGGAGATGATTTTGCCTCACCACTCTTAAAAGTTTATGACCCAAATTTACAATCCATTTTTGTATGCCTTTCAGTGGTGGAAAATACGAGGAAAATGTAACGATTGGCTGCATGTCCATAGTGCTCCAGGTGTGTGTGTTTCATTATGAATGAAGACTGGGAAATATTATTCAATTTTGTAGAATAAAAAATCTTCAAACTTCAACTTTCTGTATTTCTTATTTGCGTTTAGCATGCAGTGTCTTTAGTCTATGTAAGAACTTCCATTTTATACCAGCCTGGATAATATATAGCACTGTATCACCTCACCGCCGTTATGGACGGGGTTGAGATAATATTTGGAAGCTATTACATCTCCTTTAATAAGATATCAAAATAGGAGGTAATTTTGCGCTGCAACATTGGCGACGGAATAGGCTTGTTGTTTAAAGCCATCCATCTCATTTGAATGGAGTGGAGGGGCAATTGTGTGTTGGAGTAGGAAGTGGGGTAAGTACCGGATCTTCGCAAATCGAAATTTTATGTGAATGTTTATATGAAGTAAGCCTCTTCTATCTATATTTGGCATGGCATATCGATAGCTTACTGCGCCATAAAGCTAGATGGTCCGGTAAAATTAGAAAACGCTAAAATCTGTTTCAGATAGTGTAGCTCTATCCTTTTGAGTGAAATGAAACATTATCGTGAGATTTTCTTGAAACTGACAAAACATGCATATTTCTCAGTAAGTCAACGACCACTCAATTATCTTCTTACTATTTATGTAGTAAATCGGGCTGGTACATCTCCAGAAAACTGTGTTCCCAATATTTACCCGCGACAGAAATATTGTATTATATTGTCAGAAAGCCTGGCTTTTGCTCCATATAAAAATGACGTGGTGACCTTATGTAATATTTTTCTAAGCCGCAACTAACGGAAGATATGTCACAGAATCAAGATCACCATGGTGATGACAGCGAGTGAGTAAATTAAAGTAATAAATATTAAAAAAAATATTACACGATCCAGTTCACTTCCGAAATGAATATGGTTTAACATATGTAGCCGGTCTTCTATGCTCCGAGAAAACCTTCGGTACAAGAATCATTTAGTGGTGTGTAAACTTAATCATATCTTTTTCCGTATCACACAATACCGACGGTCACGGATGTACAAAGGGAAGCAACTTTACCAACGTCACGGCAGAGGGCGTGACTGCTTGGGGGTCAGATCGAAGATTGTTAACATGGTGGATCAAAGGAAATTGACGCAAAACGGTTTCCAGTTCGATAAATGGGCGGTCAAAATGAAATTAAAACAGATGCACTGCAGAGTGACTATCCTAACATATTGTCAGACACACGAGGCGCTCTTGTTGTATGATGTAATATATATTTCTAGTCCTAATGAATTGAAGAATCTGGTATGTTCTTCTGTGACGTCGATCATTCGCTATGACGTTGCAACAATCCATATTGTGATGACGCCACTCGCGATACCATTGTTGGCGGTCCAAATAACAAACGTCACAAGAGAACGTCATAATACAAATGTATCAAAATGTATATATTCGTAGCGTCGCAAGCTATCGTATGGCTGCAGGATAAATCTGACCCCCTCTGCGCTCCGCCCTCTACCGGTATGTCAGCAAAGTTGTTCCCCTTTACGTATCCGTGACCGTCGGTATTGATCCAGATCCCGTCTGCAAAACTTTTTGTTTCCTCTTCAGGTCGACTGTGTGATATTCCATTTGCAAGATGGTTACACTTACCATTCACCGTTATCTGTGTATCTACCGTTCTTTCCGGCACGTCATGAATTTGAAGGGAGATAAATATATTGTAGTGTTCTTCGACTCCAATGCTGTCTTTTTCGGTACCAAGAATTCCCCCTCAATATTTTGGACGAAAACGAAACATACTCTGGAGTATCACTTACATTTTGAAGAAATTTTGAAATAATTCTAGCGTTTCACAATCTGTAACGAGAGAAAAAAGTACGGAAATTAAGGTATCTCTCAATTTAACAACATTCAGTTTATAAGCCTGTATTTTCGTTGTCGTCACAAAAGGCGCAAAACGACCACAGAAGATTCGTACGACTGGGTTATTTTCCAATATAACCGGAATTCCACACATCGACGAGAACCAGCGTTTGCTCAATTAACCCAGCGCAAACGACGCACCCCAAATGAGCTTGTGTATAGCGACCGTAGTGTTCTTGACGGTTTTTTTGTATGGGGTTGGTTAATGGCTTTACGGGTCGTCAGTTTCAAACTTTTCTTGTGTTATCTCCATCTCATTCACTGTAAAGTCAATATATTCATTTACTGCTTCATGCACGAGGTATTCGAGTGAGTGCTAAAGAAACTGTCTTCTTGTAAACCCACGGTTTCGCTGTTATTGGCGGTGTGAGTCAAACAACGCACCAATTTCACCATTGCATGATCGATGACCGTTCATTCTCAAGTTCCCATAACTTCAACCACAAGCTAGATCTGGTACATTCGCGACTACAGTTGTTCGTGAATTGGTAAAAAAAATCTGAAACTTTGGATGTACAGTATAGTTCTGGCGTATAAGATTGATTTTCGAGTATTTCTTTAGAAAGTTTGCGAATCCCCGGAGAATTGCCCGTGTTCAGTGGGACCTGCATATGGCGTATACATATCTCGCTTAGTAGCATTTGCTAGATCCTGTGTTAAATGTGATGATTTTAATCAACGTCACAAAACATTGTTGCAGAAACTTATAAAAACAGGGCTATTCTACCAAGCGCCTTCACTCAAAGTTTCTCAAATTTGGCGATACATATCGCATGCTGATAGCAAAATACGAACGTAGCGTGCAAGATCTATGGCGCTACGTTTCGTAACTTGTGTCTAATTTCGCTTAACCCGGGGCTAGGGGACGTATGAACCCATGTACTTCAAGATCCTCATGGTAATCATATGAACAGTCACAATCAAAGCGTGACTGAGATACATCTCTTTTTTTTAGATGACGACTCTATAACGAATATTATGGATTAAGAATACTGATCAGCGATACGGATTTGATATTTTTGGAACATCATGATGTCTTGCCGGCATCATTGAAAACTGTTGACCGCTTCTCTCTTGCAGGAAACAAGCCTATGTGTATGTATATTATGATTGTCTTTTTGAATTTGGTGCTAATACTGTTATGTGGAAAATGGAATAGGTCTTTGGATTATGGACGCGGATATTCTCTAATGGACGACGGCTGGATTATGAATGACGGACTAGACGCTTGTAATTTGGTCGACAATCTACCTGTAATGGAAATTCGGATAGTGGACCATTTCAGAGGAGCTATCATTAATCTATGCAAATTCCCAAGAATGTCAATGCGGTTTCTGTTCGAAAAGCTTTCGATGGAACTATTTTTCAATTTAAATTTCATGGTATTTTACTCACGAGTACTTTGTTTCAAAGAAATCAGGCTATTGTAATTTTTTTCCAAAAACGCAGCTTCCAATCGCGTCAACTGTATGCTGCAAATACACGACCTTTCTCGCCAACAAATGTTCCATGGACTGGAAAGCTAAGGGCATTGGATGATGGACAATAGTTTGCAAGCAATAGATAAAAGGAAATTCCCCAACCTTTGACTCTGGCGTACATGTGCATTGATTTTCTATCGTGCATACTTGTACATGCTGAAATCACCGACCAGCTGCCGTACAATGTCATTACGAGGCCGACCCTAGACGTCGACGATGTTGGGTTAGATTGGACTTAGTTACAAGTCGACTTCAACTTTCTGTATTCTTTCTTTGCAGTTATCATGCAGTTTCTTCAGTCTATATAAGAACTTCCTTTATATAACAGGCTGACTCATATATAGCACTGTATCACCTCACCGCCATTATGGAGGGGGTTGAGATAATATTTGGAAGCTAATACATTCGTCTTTAATAAGTTATCAACATAGGAGGTAATTTTGCGCTGCAACATTGGCGACGGAATAGGCGTGTTGTTCAAAGCCATCCATCTCATTTGAATGGAGTGGACGGGCAATTGTGTGTTGGAGGAGCAAGTGGGGTATGTACCGGATCTTCGCAAATCGAAATTTCATTTGAATGTTTATATGAAGTAAGCCACTTCTATCTTCTTCTGGCATGGCATATCGATAGTTTACTGCGCCACAGAGCTAGTTTGGTCCGGTAAAATTAGTAAACGCTAAAATCTTGGCTAGGTGTGTTAAAAAATTTGATAGCGTAGCTTCATCCCTTTGAGTGATAATGAAACAGTATCCTTAAAATTGACAAAGAATGCAGATTTCCATGTAAGTTAACGACCACCGCATTATCTTCTTACTATTTATGTAGTAAATTGGGCTGGTACATCTCCAAAAAACTGTATTCCCAATATTTCCCCGCGACTAATAAATATATATTTTCAGAAAGCCTGGCTATTGCCTCCATAAAAACATTTTTTGAATGTTATAATTTTTTAAGCCGCAACTAACGGAAGAGATATCATAGAATCAAGATCACCATGGTGATGGCAGCGGCTAAGTAAATTAAAGTAAAAAATAACTTAAAAAATATTACAGAATCCAATTCACTTCCGAGATGAATATGGTTTAACATCTATAGCCGGTCATCTACTCGTCGGTACAAGAATGATTTAGTGGTGTGTAACATTAATCATATCTTGTACAGTTTCACACAGTTGATCCAGATCCTGTCTGCAAAACTTTTCGTTTCCTCTTCAGGTCGACTGTGCGATATTCCATTTTTATGATGTTTACACTTGCCGTTCATAATTATCTATGTATCTACCGTCCGGCACGTCAAGAAGTTGAAGTAAAATAAATATATTATGGTGTTCTTTGACGCCATTGCTGTAATTTTCTGTGCCAGGATTTCCACATCAATATTTTTGGACGGAAAGGAAACATACTCTGGAGTATCGTTCACATTTTGAAGAAATTTTGAAATAATTCCAGCGCTTAACAATCTGTAACGAGTGGAAAAAGTACGGAAATTAATGTATCTCTCAATTTAACAGGACAATACTTATTTAGTATTTCCCGATTTCCTGTTGTGTTATTTTTATGCTTTTTCACATTTAGGTCATTATGGATTTTCGTTGTCGTCACCAAAAGCGCAAAACGGCCTCAGAAGATTCGTTCGCCTGGGCTACATGTATGTTCCAATATAACGGAAATTTCACACATCGGCGCGAATCAGCGTTTGCTCGATCAATGCACCGCAAACGACGCACCCCAAATCACGGAATACAAGACAGTGCTCTCGTCACCCCAAAATAGCTTTTGCGTCCAATTTCCGAACGACCGTGATCTTGTGTATAGCGGCTGTTGTGTTCATGATGGCTTTTATATATCAGGTTGGTTAATGGTTTTACGGATCGTCAGTTTCAACCTTTTCTTGTTTTATCTCCATCTCATTTACTGTGAAGAAAATTCATTCATTTACGGCTTCATGCACGAGGTATTCGAGCTAGCGCTGAAACAGCTCTCTTCTTGTGAAGCCACGGGTTGTTAACGGCGTGAGTCAAACAACATGTCAATCTCACCATTTCATGGCCGATGATCGTTCATCCTCAGGCTCCCGTAACTTCAACCACAAGCCAGATCTGTCACAGTCACGGCCATAATGGTTCGTGCATTGGTAAAAATAAATTCCAACCTTTGGAAGAACAGTGTAGTTCTAGCGAATACGATTGATTCTTGACTACTTCTTTAGACGGTTCGTGAATCCTCGAAAAATTCCCCATTTTGGAGCTTTGGTCGACAATCTACCTGTGATATAAATTCGTATAGTGGACCATTTCAGACGAGCTATTATTAATTTATGCCAAGTCATGAAGATGTCAATGCGAATTAAAAGCGGTTTCTTTTCGAAAAGCTTTCGATGGAACTATTTTCGAATTCAAATACTGCTTGCAACCACCTTGTATTCAGTTGATATTCCTGGGTATGCTGCGTTTCCACGTCGAACGTCACTTATTGGCCTAAGATGCCATGGTATTGTACTCAAGATTTTGTTGTAAAGAAATCGGGCTATTGTAAATTTGTTTTCAGAAACCCAGCTTCTAATCACTTCAAATGAATCCTGTGAACACACCATGCCGCAAATACACGACCCATCCCCCCAACGAGTTTTCCATGGACTGGAAATCTAAGGGTCTTGGATGATGGACAATGGTTTTCACACAGTTGATTTAAGAAAATTCCCTAACATTTGACTCTGACGTACATGAGTGTTAATTTTCTATCTTGCACACTTGTCTTCAAATGCTGTGCGAACGCAACAAATCATTTCTTCCTCCCGTATACATTCCTGAAACCTTCCCTAGTGGCATTTTGTTGAGAGGTAGGATTGAATTATCAGAAGAACTATATTGCAATCGGTACTATGAATCAACCAACTCTGTTGGCAACTGTCTTTCGTGTTTAAATCGTCATACCTCGCTTTGGAGTAGAAAACCTGAGATCGACAACGACATGCTGAAACCACCGACCACCTGCCAGACAATGTCAGTCGACGTCGACAATTTTGGGTTAAATTGGAAATAGGTACAAGTCGTCTGCACACACATCCACTTTTCACCAGGATCGGTGGCCTTATTATGCTGTTCAGGAAATATGTTTGTGAAAAATCAAGTTATGAGGTCAGAGCCCAGCCTGCAAAATCCCGTGATTCAAACCCCAGAAAATACATATCCAAGCAGCCTTACCATAATATTTACGTCAAGAGGTGTTCACACTATATTCCTACAGTATTTTAAGCTGATTTTGCGACAGAATGAGAGAATTTCTCCATTGACGGATTACAAAACCCTGCGACAAAAATATCGTGGCGTTTTACGCTAACAAGTGACGCCCAAAGCAGAAAGCCAGCATAACAAGGAAAATAAAATGAACACGATGTTGTCGCAAACAGTTTTTAATTTCAATTGGGTGCCAGTGTCACTTATTCACTAGTGGACAAATTTCTTTTTCATTCGCATTGCTGTTAACTTGCAAAAGGATAGTTCATCTTAAATGGTGCGCTATTCGAATTTCAATACAGGTATATTGTCGAACAAAGCTCAGGGAAACAGGTAATCCTTCGGAGATTCATGAACCGTCGAAAGAAATAATCTGATTCGTCAGAACTACGCTTTCCTCAATTTTCTCCAACCTTTCTTCGATAGGTTTTCTTTTGCAACATAAAAACTTGAATATTTAATATTGAAATCACGGTTATAAATTGTGAAGAAAACAGGTGGTCAGTCTATTCGTGTTTCTCGGTATTGTCATGCAATAACAAAACACGTGTTTCTCATCAAAAATCAACTGTAAAACTGGAGCTGCCAAGCGGTTACTTTCTAAAATCTACTCTACACAAAAACAGGCTAATCAAGACATGCTCCGGTGCAAAATGAGATTTATTTCTCACGAAATCCGTGCTATTTCTGATCGAAATGTGTTATTCAGAGACTAGCCTTCCTAGTACTAGTGTTCCTGTCACATCTGACTGAAGGAATGGACCTGCGAAACGCCTACAACGAACTTGCTAGAACAGCAATACCAGATCCTTTCGATTATTTGTTGTTTACAGTAAACACTATAACAGTGTTGTGTTATACAGTTTCACGTTATAACAGCTTTACACTGTAACCATGATAATAACTTTATATTATAACCGATTCACACCATAGCAGCTGGATCCTATAAGAGCTTTACCTTGAAAACGGTTTTGCACTAATCAGCTAATTACACGATAACAGCTTTAAACTACGACACATTTGGGGATATGATAGCAGTTACGTTTTGGGGGAGGGGACAAGTTTGACCTCGAGGAAGATATATCTTCAAACGAATCTGACTCTATCTGCATCTTTGATGAGATATGGAGATATTTTTTCGAGTTTGAATTCGTTACCTTTGATTGGCGTACGGCCGAAAATAACGCCCCTGAATATTTGGAGATAGAACATGCAATAGTAAACCGTTGGTACCTCTCGGTAGTCGCCCCAGCAGTAACGGATATACCTTCTTTTCCGACCATCGCTTCTTGTCGTCGTCAGTCATGTGCTGTTTTGTTATTATGGTTCAATCTCGCTCAATGCAGCGAAAAAAGATTTTGCAAATAAAATGATCATTTCATAAAGCACGTTCCTTCTTGCATTGGAGATTCCCTATATGAGTGACCCCGTTAGGGGTGAGTGATTGAATATGATTTAACGTCGCTTTCAACACTATTTCTGTCATATCGCGACGTTTGGTTCCTATTCCTGTTCACGCCCGGAAACCACACGGGTAGGGTCCGATTCCTTTTAACAACCGGGACCCCGCGTGTGACCCTGTTAAGGATATAGATTCACCATCACTAGATTTGAAGGAAAATAGCGATATTGAAGTTTAGACTTACATCTGTTTGATGTTGAAAAGGGCTTTCTCTCAAGTCAACTCTAAGACATCTAGAGATGATTACGATTTCAGCAGTGTTAATTACACTTTTGTGGACCGTAATATCGTGGAAATTACTGCTTAAGGCGAATGCATAGATAGCCTAGTTTTATCAGTTTGGTTAATTAAAAAATATCACGATTTTAATGAACGTTACAAATATATATTTATGTTTTACGTCTCAATAGAATTTTAATAAATCAACATACACTCAGAAAATATGACGGACTAGAAAACAAATTTTCGTGGAAATGAAGAAGCTTGATCCTATAACAGCTTTACCATGAAAACAGTTTTGAACTAATCAGCCAATTACACGATAACGGCTTTACACTACGACAAATTTGGGGATATGATACCAGCTACGTTTTTGGGGAGGGGATAAGTTTGGCCTCGAAGAAGATATATCTTCATACGAATATGAATCTATCTGCATCTTTAATATGGAGATATTTTTTCGAATTTGGATTCGTTATGAGTCTCTGTAGGCTTTAAATCAACATACACACAGAAAATATGACGGACAAGAAAACGAATTTTCGTGAAAATGGATTAAAAAACTTGATGTCGTACGAGCTCCTCATGCGGGTTTCACGACAGAAACACCATGTCTTGTCTGTATCGGTAAACAATGATGACCAATTCTCTCTTGCAATAAATAGCTTGTGTTTATGTATATATATTGTTAAGTTATGCCTACTTCGAATTTGGTGCTAGCGCCATCTTAACCCTACCTGGCCTGGGGGAGACGAAATCGCTTTTTGCGCTATCTCCGGAACGACAAGAAATGGAGAGCCGAAACTCCGTGACTTTATAGTTTATCATATTGGGGTCATTTTGAGCCTACTTGCATAACCCGAACAGAGAATCATTGGAAAATTCAAGATGGCGGCCACGTGAGGTACCAGAAAAGTGATGTTTTTGTCATATTTTGCTAAAATTTCTGCTTTTCCGCGACGAAAAGTAGGCAAAAACTATTTTATTTCACATCACATTAATATTTATTAATTTATCATGCAGTTTTTGCAGAGAAATTGCATAAATAAAAAATTCGTAAAATCTGACTGAAAAATCGACCAAAATGCCGTTTTTGAAAATGACGTCACTTTGACGTCATTAAAGCGGCCATCTTAGATTTTTAACATTTTCTTGACCCAAGGGTATAGTGTGGTAAATTTCAGCCACCTAGCTCAAGGGATAAGAAAATCCCAGGCCAGATAGGGTTAATAATAAGATCTTTCGATTTTAGATGCGGAGCTATATCCAGGTTATATTCACCCTGCCCATCTCGACCCCGCCTCTCCTTTGAGAGGTTCTCATTTTGTTGTCAAGCCGCGGACCAGATACTCTAAATCTCCTACGCCATTTGTGCAACAAAAGGTCGTTTGCGTTTGTCCGTACACTGGTGTTATTTATGACATAAGTGAAATGTATAATGGCATGGTTGGCGAACCTGCATAAACCGGCAAATTTCACGCAATAAACCACTTGCATAATAATGTCACATTTATATGTTGGCTGTGGTTGAGACTTAGGTTTGGATTTTATGTGAAAAACGCGGAAAACGGATCGAGGCTTGGTGATTGGTTGTGGATAAGATGCTTTATATCTCTCAACTTAGAAAAGAGTAAACTACTGTCTAAAGTAGAATAGACGCAACTCGATCGAAATAACTTTTTTGTCGAGTTTGTTTTTTCTGACAAGATGGCAATAATTCAGATGGCCGATTACTTTATATTGCTAGGTATTGTGACGCAAATATAGAGAGATCGTTGGGATAACTATTTTTTTTTATGTTTGAGGGGAGCTGGAACAGAATAAGCGTAAAACATTATAGAAGTATTGTTGAACACAGTTTCGCTGTATGAATATATAATCATATCGCATCAAGTTTTCACTCTTACCATTAACACCTTTAACATGGGAAAGTGGTAATATTGTACAAGTTTCGTTTAGGGAATACTTTTTGCCATATTCATGCATATTTTGTCACAAACTTCTGGTATGTAGGCTAATTGTAGTCATCGATTTACCATCTACATTAACACCTGATAATTCGGTCAATTTAACGGCTGTATTGCTATGAGATACCAACTGCCGAAACGACTTTGATATCAATATTCCCTGCGAAATGGCTAATTCTGATTCCCAGTTGTAACAAAAAGCGTCGACATTCTTGGCAACAAAATCGCCTGCCATTGTCACAATAAAGGATCTCGTACGATAAGATGGGCAAACGGCCCGGCGAGTAGTTCATTCACAGCGGATCACGTGACTCAAGTGAAATTGAATAGATTCGGGTTGACCGCCGAGAGCGCGGTTTGCAAGGCCAAGCATATTTTACTCGTGGTTTTACACTCTTTTCCCTCTTATTAAATTGATGCTGTTATATGATATCTTCGTGCCATCCCTGTTACGTTAATGCCGTTAATTACATAAATAAAAAGATGAATACGGAAATGAAATGAATAGATTTTACTCGCCACTCGCTGAATTGAATATCCGCAAGTCTCATTTCTTTAAGAGAATCAACGACAACTCTCGTAGAGTCATTTTTGTTTTGGCGTGTGCAACATACTGTAAATATACCCTCATGTGCCGCGCGGTAGGTGACGAGCATCCTATCTGGCGTTCGACTGACAACCATGCACAATGTGGCGAACGAGGGTAATCAGCAATGTTTAAAGTTTCGAATGCGTATGCTCTTGGTTCATCGTGGCCACAGTAACTGTTGTACGACCAGTTTCATTACGCTGATCACCAGCTGCACATGCGTGACGTCTTTACTGGTTGTAGAACTATTGTCGGTAAGGATTAAAATAGATGCGCTATGGCCGTAAACTGCATTTGTCTATTTACCCATTATGATTGGTCAACAGATAATTTTCTCATTTGGCCTAATGATAATGGCAAGATCATTGTTGATATCGCATACATCCCAAAGGGTAGTAAATATCCCTCATCATGGACATATATATTTTTATATATTTATGTACGAATTCAACGCACAGATCTAGTTCCTTGAGACCACTTTTGATACGACTAAATACTAAGTTGATCAAATAAGCACAAGATATTGTTGTGTGCAATTCTCTAATCACGCGGGCAAAACTTTGCAACATTTGCTGAATATTATATCTTGATATATAGACCATTTCCACTCATTCTTTCTACTAACAAATATTCACATATACATGTATATTGTAATCATGGTGAAAAATCGAAAAATGCATAAAACTGTTAAAACATTTTGGAAGAATATTTTGGGATTCGAACCAGCAGATCATCAATCAAAACGATAACTCTTCTCGCGATTCTATCCATTCGGCCAGCTCATACTCGTACATAAAACATTGCTCCAATTATCGAATTTGAAATTGAACACCAAATGACCAGAAACAATATTCCATAAAGTTTCATTTTTTATATGAAGATAAACGATAACCAAAACGTGATTTGCTGAACAACTAGGGATTCAAAAGAGGACTGTTATGTGTGAATATTTTTGTGGTTATAGTTTATCTTCATATATTTACAGATAGGCAAACCGTGCTTTTTCAACCCAAAACTGTCAATTTCGTACAAACCCACCACTTCGGAGAGCTCTTGTTGAAAAACCATGGCACTCATGCTCCCAATATTTCAAAGAGAGTTGAAAAGATGTCATAGTTTATGCTAATCGAGACGAGCATTTCATATTATAAGTTTCATTTTTCATCTACAATCGTACCTCACCTGGGGCGGTTTGTCCACCTTAACGTACGAGGTCTTTTGTCATTAGCTCGGGACATTACAATTGCTAATGAAACAATTGTAACAATAGCGAAAATTTCATCATCATGAGTTGCTACAACGCCTCAATACTCGGAAGTACTGGGAGAGCGTGAGAGAGAGAATTAAGGTTTAACGTCGCGTTCAGCAATATTTCAGTTTATAGCGACGATCAAACAAATTGTAAGTATTCAAGTTAATAACTTAGTAATTCAACACATTAAAACATACACACATTAAAACTTATGCAACAAACCGATTTTTCTCTCAAATAACTAAGACACAGTCTTCTTTCACCCGACTAAAAAGATCTTCTAAAGTAGCTGCCCGATAAAAAGAATCTCTTACAATCTTAAAATCTATACAGTCGATATATGTTTCACTGTAAGATCTCCTTGTCTACGGTAGACAGTTAGTACCAAATCCAAGGCATCAAATGAAAATAAAAAGTTTCTTCCAATAGAAGTATAGGGGCATATATTTCCAAGTGGTTATCTGAAGCATAATATGTCTCAGTCAAGCTCTGATTCTGATGATACGTTTGAACACTATGGAGATGTAAAACCCTGCATTCAATATGCACCTGACCCCGGATTATGCAGAATTCTTTCTTCTGAGATTATGATATATTTTCCGTATTTATCCTTAATTGGACATACGTGTCACAGAATTTGAGACAGAATGGTGACATTTTGTTGAATAGGGTTTCCCCTATAATTTTTTGTGCGTTGGAATTGGGTTTCTGCAATAACGTTTTTGCGTTGATAGTCACATTATTCACATGATCTAACAAAGGCAAGGTACATGTATACATACACCATATACAGGTTTTCTGGGATATTACTGTCCCGAAATGTGTAGTTACCTCTGTCAAACTTGCAGTTGTCTCTCTTGTCGCACAGTCGGTGTAAAATAGCCATTAATTTGAGGTCTCGATCGCTCCTTGCGGCTGTTGTTGCAGTTGTTGTTGCAGTCTGATTAGAATGTTGCTCGGTTGATTCAATTTGATTTCAATCAGATATGTTCTTGTCATTGGTGTTACAAAGCACAAAATATACCGTACATGCCGAAAGTGTAAGTTGGACAGTCGCCTGGGAAGAACAGCATCGCAGGGAAAGAAAGATTTAGACATGTCTTTTGTCATTTGTCAAATATGGTTGCAACCTGTTGTTCTCACTAAAATTCTGATTAACCCTGTCTGTCTTGGAGGTAAGATTCTCTCTTGCTCCGACAGGGAGGAAAATAATAGCTGAAACTTTGTGAATTTGTACCTTATCATACATGATGTGAGACATTTTTAGCCTACTTGCATACCACCCTGAACACTGGAGCATGAATAAATTCAAAATGGCGGCAATGTAGGCTACAAGAAAAGGCATGTTTTCGTCTTTTGATTTCTGCTTTTCAGGGGATAAAAGTGCAGAAAATCTATCTTATTTCACATCAAATAATTAATATATCGTGCAGTTTTTTGCGAACAAAATGACATATTTGAAAATGGCCGAAGATGACACAAGCCAAATAGGGTTAGCCTGCTGGCATAGAATTTATGCGTCAAACGTCACACGTTTGTTCCCGCTACAATTGGAAATTATACAAGCTTTTCTATCGGGGATTACCACAAGCTACATAAAGGTGGTAGCTCCCGGTTCGGTCAAGGGAAATCACAAATCGTTATATGGTTTGCTTCAAGAAACGGAAACATGTACTCAAAGCGACACGCATGCCGTTCATTAAAAGAGACTTTGTATTTGACTTGGGATTTCTCTTCCTTGTAACATATCTACACTGTCATAATGGGCATGATAATGACCTGCCATTAAACCCTGCCTTTTTCCGTATTGTAGATTAAACGTCACCATCTTGCGAAAGGTTATTACTGGTGTATGTCTGCTAAAGATCCGTTTTTTGTGTTCATTATTGCCAGGACTGTAGGCACATAAACATGTAGCATGTATAATTAAAATTTCGTGTGTGGATGCTTGGTTTATTTCCCTGATGTAATTGTAGCTGCTTGGTTTATTTCCCCGATGTAATTGCGGTGTTTTTCTCCTTTTTGACAATTTTGCATGAAAATAGGATTGTTCAGCTACGACCGAAATAATATATGGAATAAATATGGTACCAGTCCCCCTTGATACTAGATTGGCTTGGACCAATCATAATTAGAAAAATAATAATGAGTTGTCAGATGATTTGTAGAGGTGCTGAATGATATTGTATTAATTTGTTGGATAAAAAATTCGAGCACATGATGGTGTTTGGTCGTACTAAATTAAATGTTACCCACTGGGTATTCCTGACAAGATTAGTTGTTGTTTCGTATATCGAGGACAATTTATTAGTTTGTGCACCATCATCATGACTATTGAATAGTTGGAATATTCATGATATACATCGACACTGAATTATATACCAGCAATTAGCAAACTGACGCCATTGTTTAATGTGAAAAACAAAATGTAAAATGACCTGGGTGAACTGTTGTTTCAACTTCAAATGAGATTCGATTTTGATGTTTCTTACACTATTCAGAAAACTTGAGCTGCTTATTCTGACTATCATCACGGGTATTTATTAATACTTATATCTCGCAGTAACCGTACGAAGATGCTTAAGTAGGTATCGCATGTTTCTGCGCATCTACCAAACTAGCGATATTCAAAGGAAATTTAATAAGAAAGGAAAATATAAGCTTTTGAGAGAACAGCATTATTATTTTATTACTGAACTGGATAAAATGTTTTTTTTTCAAATTTTGAGGCAATACGGTCTCAACAAGGAACACTGGCAAACTGATTTAGCGAAATGCACAGTATATTCCCAGCTGATCCTCCTCCTAATCGTGCCAAGAAAAAGGTTTGGTGAAGCAGATCAAATAACCCAGACAGGTAAGTGTTATGTTCCTTGGTCCCTCATGACCTTGACCTTTAAAATGGCGTCCTCCCCGGGGCCTTGCAGTAACTGACTGATTATGATTAATATGTCCATCACATTGATGTACATGTATCAATATTACCGACCGTCAGTTAAATAGGGAACACGAGATGGACAACAGACTAACAAATAATGTGAATTAATACTATCATCTCCTCCATGCAATGTATTATCTGACATCAATGCTTACCTTTCGATACTTATATGTAAAGGATGCCTGATTTGATGGCACAGAGGGCAATACACAAGTGAAACATGACCCTGACATCATCTTGAGCATTCCTGCGGAGTGATATATTTATAAAACGAATTACAGGATTTTCTTAGGCTACAACATGCCCCCTTCACTGATCGAAACAACTGGACCAATGGAAATGCATTTTCGAGAAAATAAACTTTCAAATGACTATACAATGGCGGATAAGGTCAGCCCTATTTGGCCAGCGGGGGCATTATGCATTCCCTGCTTCCCCTAATAAACTTGTCATCGCAACTCTGGAAAGAAGAAAACAAGCGACATCAAACTGTCTGACTTTTCCACGAATCTTATTGGCGTCATTGTGAGACTATTTACATAATGTAGCAGCATATGATCATGGGAAGAAGGGGCCGTATGAGCCCATGTACTTGAAGATCCTCATGGTACTCATATGAACAGTCACAATCAAAGCGTGACTGAGGTACATCATTTTTAGATGACGACTCTATAACGAATATTATGGATTAAGAATACTGATCAGTGATACGGATTTGATATTTTGGAACATCATGATGTCTTGCCGGCATCATTGAAAACTGTTGACCGCTTCTCTCTTGCAGGAAACAAGCCTATGTTTATGTATACTTTTGTCTTTTTGAATTTGGTGCTAATACTGTTATATGGAAATGGAATAGGTCTTTGGATTATGGACGCGGATATTCTCTAATGGACGACGGCTGGATTATGAATGACGGACTAGACGCTTGTAATTCTGTCTTTTCTGCCCAAATTTTCGCATTTTCTTACCTTAGAAGGCATAAAAGTAATTTATTTTTGCCAAAACCAATTTATTCTTTGTTCTATTTATTACTTTTGGGAGAAAATATTTTTAAAAATTACATATATATATTTCGAAAAATCCGTCAAAACATTTTCTTGTTTGGAAAAGGGCTTCATACAAGATGGCGTCACTGTTACGTTATGGCGGTCATCTTGGAGTACATTTGCTTGTATAAATTGACCAAAATATATAGTATGGAAATTTTCAGCCCTTTACCCCACGGGGTAACGTAAATAAGTAGTGGGAATGAAATGAGCTGGGACAGACCCCGATATGGCCCAGGCCTAGTAGGGTTAAAAAACTTCATATAAAGACAAAAATATATTTTTGCTCTCATACATGTACATGTACGTGTATTTGACTGGAATTAAATTAGTACATCTCTTTCGAAAAATAATAGGAACTATCAGATATGCCCATGCGCTTTTAAAAACTTGACAGGTCATTTCTTACTTGCTCAGGGGTCACATCCAATCGATCGAGACGGTTTCTCTATAAAAAAGTGACACCTATAAATATCTCGTCCCGAAGGATCCCGGCTTATCTCCGTCGATTGTTGTGCCGGTTTTCTGTCGATGCACAAGACCAGCTCGATCCCCATCGGTATAACTCGACTTGCTTTGAGAATGGAATCGAGATGACTTCAAATGAAGGTTTTCATCGTTCGGAAGGCGTGTGCTCGTAATATTTATACTTCTCTGTAGCAGGCAGATTAATCTTGGTAATTACATATGCATTAAAACACGGATAACGAACTAGACTGTAAATGGACATTTTAATATTATTTTGTAAGTCCGTCTATTCGCATACTTGCTTTGGCAGCGCAATATTTCTACACGTTATGTATAGGAAGAAAGACACATCAGCAATTATAATTGTATGAGCTGGCTCCTTGTTATTCATTATAACCTACTTATTCCGAACCTGCTTTTAGAATTTGAATCATTTTATATGAGATATGTCCATGGACAGAGCACTTAAATCAATTATGGAATAGAATTTCATATGTTCATCTGAAAGTATATCAGAATGGGAGAACATCTTTATTGATAATAATTATTTGATCGCATCTGAACTATAAATTATGATACCACGCTTCGTCGGGGATTTCCTCCGTATTAAAACGAATAGTGACTTTGGAGACCGCAGAAGCGGCTGATAATTCACTCCAAACTGGATCATATAAAACATAAACGGTCGATCGAAGTGTTTGACCTTTCTCGGTCAGCCTTAATTTGCTGGAAACAGGAAATCAGCAATAAATATTAGAACGTAGGTATACTATCAACACACGTCCAGAGTGCTGTTTTAGATTTTTTCTTTCAAAGCAATTAAGTCCCTTCGCTTTTGTGTGAAGTCGACGGGTTTTCGCAGATCTACCGTGGGGTGATTTATCGACACCTCTAGTTCCGTTTTTCAGTATTTCCGCTGACCTCTCCTAGGCAAGCTTATATCAGAAATAAACTTTATTGATACAATCTCTTTGTTTGAACTTTTTTGGGTTGCCTAGTCGTAAAAACATACGAGTAGGGTAGTTCATAAAAACAGACGCATGACAAGTTAATTTGAGAAACAATCGTGTCAAACTAAGAGGAAAATATAGTCTAATAATACACAAAAACAGAACGAAAATTGCCTGAGAATTAATGGGTTGAAATAAATATCAATTGAATTGCCAGCGATGCCTCATCAAATTAGGACGCGACACCATGAACCAGTGAAACGTAAAAGGCAGTTAGCATGTGGTCGACATTTTCAAAGAACTATTTAAACGGAAAGTATATCGCTGATATTTTCTGCAATATGGAATCAACATGTATTGAGCATGGTCTGTAGCAACTGCTAATGACACAATTGTCGCAATTGTGACTACTGTGTCGTTAGTAGTTGCTACAAAGATCCGCCTATCGGCGTCGTTAACTTCAATGGGTTGTCGATTTCTGTCCCAAATCAATCGCAGTTTTTTCTCATTTCGCGTTTATTACGGTTAGCCTTACATCTTGGCCCAGTCTGCTCTTTGTAATCTGAAACTTTGGCACTAAAAACTCGTGAATTGAAATGCAAATGTAGAAAAACAAGAAACGTACATCAAATAAATGATTAAAAAAACTGATATAAACTATTATATTAAAAGACAACAATTCTCTGAAATCTGCTATTAATACTATCAAGCTGAAAAATAAATTACATACCGAGGTCAATACTCTGGTCCATCACTTAACTAACTTTCGTTTTTCGGTTGAAATGCTACATGTTTCATTCAACATAATTGTATAGAACAATTATTAACTTATGCTTCCATATTATTATTATAATTCCAAATCATATCCAGTTGATGTGACGCCATGTATCATTTCCCGTCGGATACTACTCAAGTATACAATCAGTTATCTATTGTAATAGAACATACAATTATATATTCACAGGAAAAAACAAATGAAACATGTTCTGTCAGTTTCTATCTCGTCTATATGAGTTTTACAGAAACAATTCAAAGACAATCAACCAGTCACACATACTATACAGTAAGTAATATTCTAATAAATGAAATTAACTAAAAATTAAATGAAGCTGAGAAAGGTGCTATAGCCAATGAAAGGAATTGGGAGGGTATTTATCTATACACATGGAAGCTGTTGTAAACTACCATCTTTGACGATGACATGAATAAATATATGTCAAATATTGATCTACAAAATGCATTTCGTTAATATTTTCGGAGTCACCTTCCTCCTGTATTAAAGATGTCATACGATCATGATTATTAAATCTGCCGGCCCACTCTATCTGGTCTCTTTGATTTGCAAGAAACACAGCATCAAATCTCAAGATATTTTTTTTTTCAGAAATTAATTGTATAGCTCTTTTTCAGTTACTGTTCTTGTATTCGAAGACCCCACTTTTCAACTTCTCATGGCCGCGGTTTGATCTGCGAATAACCTGAATGTAATAAGCTATCAAGTAAAATGAAGTTTTTTTCTGTTGCGTAATAACGGTGAAATATGTTATCATGGAACACCAAACTGCTAGATGATTAATTCCATCGTGCCGTTTGACTCATATTTGCTGTTTCTTAGCCGATAACGAATAAAGCAGGTGTACATTAACTTTAAGTTTGAATCGGACATCCAAACAAGAAAGAATGTGCACGTCTTTTGAGGTCGTTTAATATTTGATTCGAGCAGCCCGCATAAAATCTCCATGTGAAAATAGTTTACTCGCTACTTGTGCTTCAACATAAATGAAAGAAGTCATGGACGTATCTTTTCGCTCTGTGAGATTTTGAATAACAGTCTCATGGACCCGGGTAGCTGATTGCTTTATTCAGCTGCTGTCAAGTTTTCGTCTGAAATAATAGACCATGGACAAATGAAGAAACACCGTCATCGTCAAGAACGTCGTTGTGCCAACTTGGCAAAGTAGCAAGAGCCGGAAGTCAACAATTCCGCACAACTTCACATAATTGTTACAGCCACAGATCAATAACGTAAACACCAAAAGTATCTTTTTGGTAAAGCTCAACCCTACCCGGCTTTGGCGTTTTTGGGTCAATCTCGGACATGCGAAATTATGGCCTCCAATTTATTTCGTTATCCCTTGGGGTTGACGGCTGAAACTTACATACCATATATTTGGACCAAGCTCTAGAAGAAAACATAAAAAACCCGTTAAATAAACTTCCAAGATGGCTCCATGATGACGTCACGCTAACGTGGATAATCAAATAACGGTAGACCATTCACTTTTCTCAAGACATGACATTGATTTATCACACTTTAATTAAACATAAGTACTGATACACAGATAAATATCACCTAGAAACGCGACATTGTTTGCAGAATTGAATTTTTATTTCGTTGTCGCAGTCGTTTACTGAGGAGAAACTTTTACATGTGTTACTCGATCAAAATTAAATTGTTGAGCCAATTCGATTCATATTCTCTTTCGACCGTCATTTCCATAATCTGATCAGTTACCGAAATTTATACAAAGTACGGTGATCGGTAATACATGGCAAAAATTAACCGCATCCCTTCCAAAACGGGCAGAACAAATTGATTTTTTTCTACATAACCCGGCCTGCCCTTCGCCACCTGGCGGTTTAATCAGCGGCAAGTCTTCCATTCCATGTTTATATTTGATAACTATCATATCATAAAAGTTGAGAGTATTCTCTGGTCAGCATCGGAGTTCTCCCACATGACCCAAAATAATACGACAATATCGTTACATATGCAAGGACTATTCCTGATATTTCATCTACATTGTGATAGCTAACATTGTAGTTCACTATATTATGCGTAGAATTATAACCCATTATTAATTTCTATCGCTTGAATTTTCAGCGAAATATTGGCATTGTATGCTGAACGCTAAATGTGTATATTGTCCGCTCTATCTTAAACCTTTGACGTCACAAGTGGCTGTCGCTGAGAGAATTCCGGCTGGCAATTGCTAACTTGTAAGCTCCAATTTATCCATCAACGTCGCCAAACTATTTTCGATGTAATCAAAAATAATATATTCACAACAAAATTCCAGTACCTTTCTCAACTTTTCAACATCCCGCTTGGGTGTCTCTTTAAATTTAATAAACACATGCTCGTCTTAAGCACAACATTTTTCAGCTACACAATACTGATGAAAACCATATTCTTGCCTTTGAATTATTTTCACTCAAAAGGGATTTGTATTCAGTTTAATGAAAGAACCCCGCTGAGATAAATTATTTAATGATGGGAACATCTCGGCGAATTGCTTATATCTATGGCAAATGCTGGCTGTTTCCCTCTTTCGATTTTTTTTTTTAATATATAAAGATTCTTCCTCTTTACTTCACGCAATCATTGGTGAGGAAAATCTTGGACTGTGACTACCTACTGGATGTCGGATTTGATTTACATATTATGACATATATCATGATTCCCTATGACAGAGTTTACATGATATCTGGTCTCGATGCTCGGAACTGAACTGATATATACCATAATCTTTGAATGACACGTTGTGCGCTTCTTCCGACGACAATACAGGAGATATGTAAGAGATGGGAAAAGTTCACGCTAGATCCTTGATGAATCATCAGGAACCACTTTTGGTATCATTGAGGACGGCAATCATCTTTTCTATCATTCTTTTTCATGCATACATGTTTCTGAACGCCAACAGCTCCTTGTACAGTGTTGAAAACCCCTGAGGCATCTCTACAAATCCGCGCTAGCGCAATGTGCAATTAAACGACAATATATTACGTCATTGACTAACATTTATCCCTTTTTCCGCATTCATAATAGTGAGTTCTCCGACTCCAGTGTTTGCTCCCACGATTTTCAGATTTAAAGTGTTTTCAATCAGAGATTGGCATTAAATAACAGTAGGCGGCTGATGTCGAGTGTGTAAGTCGGTAAAAAACTCTGTTCTTATTCTCAGTCTTCGTAATTATAACTTGCTTGTCATGTCATCCATTTTGTATGTCCGGTTTTGTATGACCATAAATGCAATGTGTAAATGTAGATTTCACCACGGTAGACCACACCATCCATTCACTCATCCTTAATAGCGAAGGAAAGTGGACCAACGCCTTTCATTGTAATTGGCAAAAAATTACTTCCTTGTTGATCAGTTTTAAGGAGATTTCCATTCGAGCGATTCTCGCTGTATGTGTCTATTAATGTTATTCTGCACAGTAGATATTTAGCGAGGAATTGATCTACATTAGTCTGTAGATAAATAGAAGACAAATTCGGTAACTCCAGTGACGGAGATGGAATAAATTTGACAATGTTCTAAGATACACTAGATATTTGTGACCGAGTCAAACTCAGTTGATACTAGCAGTACATGTATTTCTCAGTCCAAGATCCTCACTGTGTTCATCTGAACAGTCACATTCAAATGGTGACTGAAACACATCATACTCTAGATAATGATTTTACAACGAAAAAAAATATATATGGATCAGGAATACTAATCAGCGGAACGGATTTGATATTTTTGGAACATCACGATGTCTTGACGGCATCATGGGAAACTTTTAACTGCTTCTCTCTTGCAGGATACTATATTTATGTATACTATTTGTTTTTCTTTAATTTGGTGCGAATCCTGTTATATGAACTAGATCTTTGGATTATGGACGTGGAAATTCATTGATGAACGACGGCTGATTATTGAATGACGGACTAGACGCTTGTAATTGTCTGTTGATAATGACGAAAAGTTACTTGTTCCGTACATCAACATACAGATATCCCTAACACCGATTACAGTGGAAAGTATGTGAACGTGGCAATGCGATTTTAAAAATTGCATCTATGGTGTATCAAATTTGGTAGGTAAGTACCTTGCCTCAAAATCTCTTGGGGTGCCTTTCATGCCAACCTGCTTATAGGTGGCGCCACCGGAAGGGAGAGGGGGTTGCAAGCTAAAATTTCGTTTCCTGAGGTCCAAGCCGAATTTTCCCTTTGGGACAAATTTGATAATTGTAGGTAACCTGACACTGGACCCCGCTTGGTATTGCTTTCCATGCTGGACATTGAACGGTACGCTTCATCTGCTCGCGGTTCCATTTCGATTATACTATGATAAATAGTAAAAACTAAATCTTTATTATGCCATTTTGCAATTATCCTTGCCTAAATTTCTCCTAATATTTATTTTAACATTCAGTACTTTTGATGTTTAACTACATGTACCAAATTCTTTCGTATTTCGTTTTTCTGTTCAACTGCCATAATGCAATTAGATTTCACGCGCATTGTGCCAATAGATAGTGGTATCGTCACTTCCGAAAGCATTTCCTCCCAGACTGTCCCAGTTCTAATTATTTTGACAGATAAGCTGTCCCGTGTACTTTCAGCTGATCCATCTGGGGTATCCATAGTCTCCGTGAAATCCATTGAAGGGGTATATATCCTTCATAGTGTGGCTAATATGGAGATTACCCAATGCTAGGAGATCGTCTATACATCTAAAACCAATTTCCACATTTATAACGTGACTAGCTAAGAGAATCTTATCAGATAGGACGTCGCATATGTCATGGCAGAGCTGTAGCTTGTCCTCTATTTCCACATATGCCGAGTGTAATATAGCTATCAATTTTCTGGTAAGACACATGCAGTGTGGATATCGCGGGCGTTGAAGAATCTTTCGCCATCTCCATTTTGATTTAGTTTTGTTTTTACTCATAACCTTTATATAGTGGCAATCCACCACATATATTCAAAATGAACTGCGGTTCCCTATAACGCACTTTAGTTTGCTACAATCCACCACAATTCCTCAAAATTAACGACAGTTCTGCAAATTGAATCGCAGTTCTCCAAAATGAACAAACCCACAATGAAACTTATAATAGATCAATCAGCCTAATACCAAATCCATGTGACGGTATACGCCCCCATACACCTGGCAAACAACGCACCGAACGTCCAGACGCGTCCACGATGACGTATCACAAAACATTCAAACTCACGGACTGCTGCTGTAACCTACATGTATGACAACACTAATATCTCAACACTTCTTACCTATTCGAACTAGCCAAGACCTTCATTTCTCCAGTAGCCAATGCCTTGTTCCTAAATCAACCACAACACCTTAAGCCGGCAGAAGACCTGGCCCTAGAAACAGACGATCACGAAGCAAGGGTTCAACTACTATATCTCCAGTACAATGAAAATCTGTAATAGAGAGAGGGATTAACCATCATTTCCATTATGGACATACCCAAAATGCACCAGAACAGGGGAGGAAGATATTCCTCAAAGCACTAACCTATAAAACACGTTGGGACTCATAACAGTGACTTGAGCGGCAGTGTCCGCACTGGCCGTCAACTTTGGCCGGAACTGACGTAGTTTACACCTGGGAACGAGACAAGGCAGTAACTCTAACTGCTTCGGTTCACCCTGTAGCACATCCTGGGTCTCCCGTGGACCTTGCACCATCAAGCATGACTTTCAATTGAGCCCATGCATCTAAGCTACACCAGACTGGGAGGAGTTTGGATTCAGTGACCGGTTCTTCGCACGAGTAGCACAGTCGCGATGGTCGGGTAGACCGTGGAGACCGAGGGCGTGGAAGATTATTCCTATACCCTTTATCTTGCACCACCCCTCCAGCTTGGCCAGTGGTCGAGGGAAGGATCTGAATCAACTTAACTGCCCTCGCGGGAATGGGGGAATGAGAACGGCGGTTCTTCGTGATGGAGAGGAGTGTGATGGGAAGCGGACTCACCAGTGACTGTACTAGCTTCTAGTTAGCCGGAATTTCTCTTTAGCTCAGTTTGGAGTGCGCCGGGCACTTAAACGAGAGATTGGTTGTTCATACCCCCGCCGGAGAACTCGGTCACTATAACAAAACAAAGATTCCCCCAAGAAAAATATTTTAGCATAGCATCCTCCCATATGACTTCCTTCGCTCGCGTTCCATTTACACCAATGTTAGAGTAAAACACATAGAAACCCAAGGGATTTTTTTCTTTTAACGCGTGAATTATTCCCGGAGAACGCTAATTATTTCTTGCGCGGTATAGACATTCCATCAAATACAGCTGACAAGACCCGAGGTGAAATGTTAAAAGATTTTGAATGTACACTTGCTCATATAACAATGTCAATAGCCATGCAAACATGCAGACATTAAGCCTTAATTCCCTCTCTCTCTCTCTCTCTCCTGCAGATAAACTGGATTAGTAGGGCGGAGGTAAAATAAAATTGGAACAGTTATCGTAAATACTAAACTGATTACAGTCGAACGAATATTTCTTTTTGATCATGTCTTTCACACCTTTCATGATAATTTCACATATATTGAAATGGCAAAAAAAATTCATCTTGATTCAGCATGTTTGCGGAACTTGTGCCCAGCTTTTCCGGCCGTTCGTCCACGGTCTGTATCGACCGCCACATTTTAACTGCCTGCCTTTTTTAGATTGTTTCGACAGATTTATATATATCGTCTGGGATGTCACACAGCTATTATTTGTAGCTTAAGCCTGTTTGGAATTGTTGCTGTCTGATGTTCGGACGCGGATGTTCTTTTTCGTGCCGAATATAAAAATCTTACGTCAGTCGTATGTTTTATCAGAGCGCAATATACTTTTGTCCGCTGCGCTTCGTTTGCCACAAATACGATACCTTGACTCGGTTAGGTGGCAAAGGATATTCATTCACTATTACATACAATAGCCTCACTGAAAGTTTGATTTTTAGGCAGCATCGCAAACATTTGTTTATGAAATTATCTTTATGATCCGCAAACGAGATACGAAGGGATCACGAATTTGCGATGAAGCCAAGGATTTCGCATTTCTGAAAAACGCCCCCTTTCCCTGCACTTGCTTCTCAACCTTCGGTAATTACTCGCTAAACTATGCCTGTGTATAATATCTGCGTTATGTACTGGGCAGACCACCGTCAGGTCCCTCTCATATTTACTCGCAGTGTGTTCCTTTTAACCACTATATCCAACTTGCTGTGTCGAACACCGTAGACCACGAATAAACTGAGATATTTACCTTGTACATTAAACTTTGTGCTTCCAAAATTATTGCTTAGAATGTAATTCGAAAGGAACAAAATAACAAGTCTCGTTGTTTGGTATACCCATTGACTCAATCCTTTGGCACTCGGGATCCGATTGTAACTCTCTCTGGATAATGAAGAAAATGAGCCTCTAAGACTTGACGAATTTGGCCTCGATGGATCGCATTTTATTGTCCTCTTATGACCCAGATCGTAGTCGTAACTATAATGGACTTAGCTGCTAGAATGTCGAAACAGTTTAAGAATAACCGAGTAAGGAGACTATAGCCATTTGTTATATTAAGCCCGAATAACTGATTGTTACTGGCAGCCACGTTAATGTGAACACAATCTCAGTTGGATGTACTCTTAAGAGGATGTCGTGAGCGAACGTCGGAAAGAAAAGCCCTCGTGTACTTCGGAAAGTACGGCTAATGGGTCAATCCCCTTGGTGACCCAGGGAAAAAAATCTCAGTAGACTCGAGTGTTGTGATCACAAAAATATGCAGAGCCTGTACTCTACACGCTCTCAACTTTCGAGATAAACAGTGATGTTAAAGTACAGTGATGTCAACAAAAATTATTTTCACCGTCGCTGAATATAACATTTTTGGCCGGTAAACATATCTTCGCGTGACATACTTGTTTAAGAGAAAATGAAATGGAGGAATCACTGCTAGTTATATATTCTATAACACTTACATCTAGTACACACTGATAACCGTGCAATTATTACACGATTTAGCACGGTTAAGAACTTTGTGAAGTATGAAATCTACACCCGTGATCTTGACACGCACAGGTGTTCGCTCGGGAGAATCCATTTCACAGGGCGGGCGATAAATGGCTGGACAAAGTCTCGTCTGCCAGTACAATCGAATAAACAAATAGAATGGTTACCCTGCAAGTAGGAACTTCAGTTTATTTTAACAGCAGAAAACGTATAATCGCAGATATTTACAAACCAAATGGGACATACGAGTGTACACAATAAGAAACAGATCAACAGGAGAAACAAGACGTGATTTCAGATATGAATTATCAGAGAAGCGGAGATCGAAAAGTTCATGAGAGACGCAGATGATGAATCTCTTCTTGCTGTTTTAAATGAGACACAACACAAGTGTGATCAGCTGAACAAAGGTAGTTCCTCTCCGCTGGCGATGAGAAATTAAGAGATCTGGCTAACAAACGAAATGAGCCAGGGGCTGACAGGCAAACGAAATAGGAAATATGGATATTTAAAGATATCCAATTCGTTTTATATTATAATCAAGTCTTATAAATAATGCATCTAAAGATTACCCGTTACACCAACCATTGCTTGAGATCAACAACTGCCACTGTTCTGCTTGAGGCGGGTATGTCTATCATTGATGTGATGTCGGTTACAGGCCACAGAAATTACAAACGAAACGACATCAAATGTTTGTAATTTCACATCTGTTCCACAGTCATCACATCTTGGCGGGTTTTTTTTTCCAAAATGCCAATGTTTCCAATAGCACCGTGAACATAAATTTTCTTCCTAGTTAAATAAATACTGCCAACATTTTTCATTGCTTGAGAAAAAGCTGTAAATTAATATTTATTAAAGACGTAATTTTCTCTCTCAAGTTTAACTGTTGGTTCCATCGTGATTGATTAAGATTGCCACACAAATAGGCTTGTATGCGTTTACGTTTCACTGCGCCCCCTTCTGAGAGACCACATAAACTCGTCCATTGATATTGACACCCTGCCAACTGAGGCGGACGGCACATTTCAACAAACTGAAGAAAGGTTGTGAACGTTCACCATATTTTTCAATCTTTCATTGTAATATTTAAATTGTTGATAATCAATTTGAGTAGTGCAATAGAATAGAAATAGAAATAATGCTTGTTATGAAAACATTACTTCTTAAATAAAATACCATAAATCATACAACGTCATTGAAAGTAGCAAGTGTTGTCATTATACACAATGACCACGAATGTGAACATCAGAGACCTCATCTTATTTACAGAATAGAACAATGATATAAAATAACATAAATAGAATGATGTCCTAGATCTGGTAAAGTCAGAGTTGCTGTGCAATATAAAGGTGGTGCAATCGGGCTTCGTTATGTCTTGCCGGTGTGGAGACTAAAAATGTCCGGTGGCTAAGAGTGTCCGGCCTGTATCTTCTGACCCAGCTAGGACACTTTTCTCAACATTGAGGACAGGTGTCCGATCTTGGTTGCAACAGAAAAGGATATCAAAACGGACACTCATCACCAGGACATTCTTATCCATCACAACGGCATCATTGAAAACTGCTAACCTATGTAAGAAAAATATTTATATATTGATACTAATAGCGTCGCGTAAATCCGGGAGACCCATTTTATCCATTGTATGCAATCACTGCAAAAACACCGTCTGAAAAACCCATTAATGAATATCAAATGGCCCAGTTTCAGCGCACCAGCAGGATATCATACACCAGTAAAGCTGAAATGTCTGTGTTCTTCTATGATGTGTTTTACAGTCGGCTGTAAACAAAACTGTGAACAGAAAACAAAACATTTTTTTCAAGTAACAATACCTGCCTACCGTGATATTGCTACATTTAAAACATGTTGAATCGTGAATAATTAAATTGATCCCTGCATTTACACGTGTGAACGGCGCTCGATTGCCATCGTTCACTTGTCGTTCGTTTGAACGTACGTTCATGTACATGTGACAGAATGTGAACGAGGTTAATTGGAATACGTGTAAACATATGACACACGACATGCGTTATGTTTGTGCGCGGTGAGAAAATTGTATTACGTTGGGTTACAGTGGTACTGCATATGCTGTGGGTTGAAAATTGGGAATCCGGGGCGGTTGTGCTGTAAATAGGTTGACCAATTCATGGAATTCGATAATTTTTCTCATTCTATCTTATCCCGAGGCTATGTAGGGCGCAGCTAACTCACAGATAATTAATAATAGAATTGACCCGACCAAGTCATACGGAAATCCCAAGCGATAAAATGGAAGACTGGTGATAATCGAGTTAAATCAATGTACAATATAATATGTAGGTGGCCAGACAGTCTAGTAGTATTGAGTTGTGTGTCTAAATTTTCAGCGAGCACGCTACATTGTCTTTAGGAGAGAACGGATGGGCCCGGATTCAATATTTCTCGTACGATACGTCAGTCTGGAATTTCTTCGTCCCATTAATAATAATGTACTTAGCTGACGCTGGCACGAACAGGACGAGAATCTGAAGTGGAGTTTTATGTAAATGTTCTCAACCATGCCCATAGCTCCCATTTGTATTAATATTCATAGCTGTGTGATGCACACCTGCTCTGAGATTAGTTGTGATCTGAACAAAATTGAGATGAATTGCTTTATATCCGAATCGGAATGTATTCTTTTTTTCTTTCTTTTTTCATCAGGTGCAACCTCGGAAACATAAAGAGGACATAATGAGTGCGCCGATGTCCACCGATGATCCTTGCTGAATTACGAATAGATTGAAATGGCAAGATGTACATTGTAAGGATTCCGACAAAATGTTTGATAGGGATATTGTTGACATGACTGACCTCTCTTCCCTTCCACCAATACCGAATACATGGACAAGGTATTTTTATATGGTGTCTGAAAAATTCGTCCATTTTAAACAAAAACCATTGAGTTCGCTATAATGATATAAATAACCTACTCTGTATTAATCATCCGGTATTTGTATAATTCGGGGTGATCATGTGTGATTCTTTTTTCCTAATTCAATGAACCGTATACTTTTTATATCATATTGGTGTGTCAATTTCAGAGACACAAATACACTTTTACTATGGCTAAATCTACTACTGACCCTGATAAGCCATGCTGAGTACAAAGCCGCTTGTTCCCTACTGACCCATCTCCATATTTCATGCAGTTATTTTATTGTGAATTTTAGTTTAGTTAAGCTGCATCAAAGTAGCGATATTCAATTAAACAGGAACCTTTATAAATGATATGTTGTTCGTCAAAAGAAACGGAGAGTGGTAGCTTCTGACAGGCATTTAGTTCCGAAGTAAAAGAACAAGGTCAATAATTTTCAATGGATTTTATTTAACCTGAAAAAGCGTCAAACTGATCCAACCGTAATCTTCCACTATTAACTTAATTTCTAACCATTTCACGGGTCGCCTTAGTTAAACTTGGTCCGTTTTGCCCTCTTGGCTTTTGGGCCTGTGGTTGGGGGGAGGGGGTGCAAGATAAAATTTCCTTTCCTGAGGACCAAGCCGAATTTGGTAATTGTAGGTACCATGCCACTTGACCCCGTTTAGTATTGCTTTCCATGCTGGACACTGAACGTTACGCTTCCAAGCTAAATCACTGTTTTCAACGTCGGGAGACTTCATCTGCTCGCGTTTTCATTTCAATTATGCTTCGATAAATAGTACAGAACACTGTCGTTCTGCAATTAGTCTGGCTAAAACTTTCTTAAATGTTTATTATGCCATTTTGCAATCATCCTTGCCTAAAGTTCTCCAAATATTTTTTTTAACATTCACTACTTTGGATGTTTAACTACATGTACCAAATTCTTTCGTATTTCGTTTTTCTGTTCAACTGCCATAATGCAATTAGATTTCACGCACATTGTGCCAATAGATAGTGTCACCATCACTTCCGAACGGCTTTCCTCCCAGACTGTTCCAGTTCTATTTATTTTGGGCTGAGGAGTTTGGCAAATAAGCTGTCCCACGTACTTTCAGCTGATCCATCTGGGGTATCCATAGTCTCCATGAAATCCATTGAAGGGGTATTTATCCTTCATAGTGTGGCTAATATAGAGATTATCCAATGTTATGAGATCGTCTGTACATCTAAAACCAACTTTCTCATTTATTTACAATAAGAGAAGCTTACCAGATAGGATGTCGCATATGTCATGACAGAGATGTAGCTTGTCCTCTTATTTCCACATATGCCGAGTGTAATATAGCTATCAATTTTCTGGTAAGACAACTACCTGACACATGCAGTGTGGATATCGCGGGTGTTGAACAATCATCCGTTGAAGAATCTTTCGCCATTTCCATTCAGTTTTGTTTTTACTCATATACTCTATATAGTGGCAATACACCACCTTTATTCAAAATGAATTGCAGTTCTCTAGAACGCACTTTAGTTTGCTACAATCCACCATACTTCTTCAAAGTTAACGACAGTTCGGCAAATCAAATCGCAGTTATCCAAACGAACAAACCCACAATGAAACTTATAATAAATCAATCAGCCTAATACCAAATCCATGTGACAGTATATGCCCCCACACAATAGGCAAACAATGCACCGACGCGTCCACGAGGACGTATCACAAAACATTCAAACTCACGCACTGCTGCTGTAACCTACATGTATGACAACACTAATATCTCAAAGCTTCCCACCTATTGGAACTATTCGAAGACCTTCATTCCAACAATAGCCAATGTCTTGTCCCTAAATAAGCCGACAGAAAACCTGACCCTAGCACAAGACGATCACGAATCAAGTGTTCAACCACTATATCCTCAGTACAATGAAAATCTGTAATGGAGAGACTGATTAACCAGCAGTCCCATTATGGACATGCCAAAAATGCCCCAGAACACGGGAGGAAGTCATTCATCGAAGCCCTAGCCTATAAAACGCGATCGGGCTCATAACAGTGACTTGAGCGGCAGTGTCTGCAATGGCCGTCATTGGCACGGACTCAACTTTGGCCGGAACTGACGTAGTTTACACATAGGAACGAGACAAAGTAGTATCTCTAACTGCTTCGGTACACTCTATAGCACCTCCTGGGTCCCCCGTGAACCCTGCACCATCAAGCATGGCTTTCAATTCAGCCCACGCATCTAAGCTACTCCGGACTAGGCGGAAATTGGATGCAGGGGCCGGCTCTTCGCTCGAGTAGCACGGATACAGCAATGCCTTCAGCATGGGCCACGGGAAAATCGCCGTCGTAAGTTTGTTTATAGGGACCTGAAATACACTGAACTGTTCTAGAGTGAAAGAAGCCTGAAGAAGTCATGTAAAAAATCATTTAAAATATTTTTTCTGCAATTTTCAGTCCGTGCCTATACTAACGGCATGCACGAGGCAAAAGTTTGTTCGTACTTCACATTGTACTATGGGAAGGAAACATGGCGGTTTTTCCTAGTTTTAGACGACCGACAAGGGGTGTGTTGGGCGTCGCCGGTACGATCCTCGCGAGAATGTGGGAATGAAGATGGCGGTTCTTCTTGATGGAGAGGAGTGTGTTAGGAAGCGGACTCACCAGTGACTGTACTAGCTTCTAGTTAGCCGGAATTTCCATTTAGCTCAGTTTGGAGTGCGCCGGGCACTTAAACGAGAGATCGACGGTTCATACCCCTGCCGGAGAACTCGGTCACTACAACAAAACAAAGATTCATCTGAGAATAATATTTTAGCATAGCATCCTCCCATATGACTTTCTTCGCTCGTCTTCTATTTACACTAATGTTAGAGTAAAACACTATAACATAGAAACCCAAGGGAAATTGTCTTTTAAGGTGTGAATTATTCCCGGAGAACGCTAATTATCTCTTGCATGGTATAGACATTCCATCAAACACAGCTGACAAGACCCGAGATGAAATGTTAAAAGATTTTGGATGTACACTTGTTCGTATAACAGTGATAACCATACAAACATGCAGATAAACGGGATTGGTAGGGGGGTAAAAAAATTCACCGAGTACGCTAAGTAATACGCAGCTCACATTGGAACTGGTATGGTAAATCCTAAACTGATTTCAGTCGAATGAATTTTTGTATTTGATCATGTCTTTCGCACCTATGTCACACCTTTCATGATAGTTTTCCTACGTATATTTGTAGCTACATGTACACATATATTGAAATGACAAGATCCTTTCATCTTGATTGAGCATGTTTCGCGGAAGTTGTGTCCTGCTTTTCCGGCCGTTCGTCCACGGTCTGTATCGACAGTCACATACTGTCTGTCCGCCTTCCTGATAACTATTCCGTCTAGCGTTCTTTTTTAGATTGTTTTGGCAGATATATATCGTTTTGAATGTCACACAGCTATTATTTGTAGTTTAAGCCTGTTTGGAATTGTTGTTGTCTACCGTAAACGTCTTTATTGACGCTGATGTTCTTTTTCGTGCTGAACATATAAGTCTACATCAGTCGTAAGTTTTTCTTACGTCAGTCGTATGTTTTATTACAGCGCAATATTTTTTCTCCGCTACGCGTCCGTTTGCCACAAATACGATACCTTGACTCGGTTAGTAGAGAAAGATATTCAATTCACGATTACATACAATAGCTGAAAGTTTGATTTGTGGGCAGCATCGCAAACATTTTTTAATGAAATTATCTTTATGATCCGCAAACGAGATACGGAGAGAGTGTATCACGCATTTGCGATGAAGCCTAGGATTTCGCATTTCTGAAAAACGCCCCCTTCCCCTGCCTTTGCTTCTCAACCTTCGGTAATTTTTCGCTAAGCTATGCCTATGTACAATATCCGCGTTATTTATTGGTCATACCACCGTCAGGTCCCTCCCATATTTACTCGCAGTGTGCTCGTCTTAAACACTATATCTTAGTTGAATAGCGTTGACCGCCAATAAACTGGGATATGTACGTTGTACATTAAACTTGTGCTTTCATAATTATTGCTTAGAATGTAATTCGAAAGGAACAAAATAAGAAGTCTCATTGTTTGGTATACCCATTGACTTAATTCTTTTGGCGCTCGGGATGCTGATTGTAACTGTCTCAGGATAATG
Organism: Hanleya hanleyi; assembly: GCA_036873755.1. Classification (NCBI taxonomy): domain Eukaryota; kingdom Metazoa; phylum Mollusca; class Polyplacophora; order Lepidopleurida; family Hanleyidae; genus Hanleya; species Hanleya hanleyi. The sequence goes on along the minus strand of JAVTVY010035633.1, from coordinate 55,813 downwards.
AAGAAAATGAGGCTCTAAGACTTGACGAATTCGGCCTCGATGGATCGCATTTTATTGTCCTCGTATGACCCAGATCGTAGACGTAACTATAAATGGACTTAGCTGCTAGAATGTCGAAACAGTTTAATAATAACCGAGTAAGGAGCCATTTGTTATATTAAGCCCGAATAACTGATTGTTACTGGCAGCCACGTAAATGTGAACACACAATCTCAGTTGGATGTACCCTTAAGAGGATGTCGTGCGCGAACGTCGGAAAGAAAAACCCTCGTGTACTTCGGAAAGTACGACTAATGGGTCAATCCCCTTGGTGACCCAGGGAAAAAATCTCAGTAGACTCGAGTGTTGTGATCGCAAAAATATGCAGAGCCTGCACTCCACACTTTCTCAACTTTCTCAATGATGCTAAAGCACAGTGATGTCAACAAAAATTATATTCATTGTCACCGAATTTAACATTTTTGGCCGGTAAACATATCTTTATGTGAGATATCGCATGACATACATGTATAATAGAAAATCAAATGGAGGAATTACTGCTAGTCATATAATAAAATACCATAGGAAACGACTTGGAAAGCATACAATGTTATCGAAAGTAGCAAGTGGCGTCGTTATACACAATGACGACGAATGGAGGCATCAGAGATCTCACGTTATTTACAGAACAGAACAGTGATATAATTTTATAGCATAAATAAGAAGATGTTTTTGCTCTAGATCTGGTAAAGTCAGCGTTGCTGTGCAATATAAAGGTGGTACGGACTATGCAAGGAAAAACGTGCAACCGGACTTCATAATGTCTTGCCGGCATCATTGAAAATTGCTAATCTAGTGCAAGAAAAAATATATATATATTGATAATAATAGCGTCGCGTAAATCCGGGAAACCCATTTTATCTATTGTATTCTATCACTACAAAAACACCGTCTGAAACCCCATTGATGAATATCAAATGGCCCAATTTCAGCGCACCAGCAGGATATCATACGCCAGTAATCTGAAAAGCTGAAATGTCCGTGTTCTTCTATGATGTGTTTTACAGTCGGTTGTAAACAAAACTGTCAACAGAAACAGTCAAGTAACAATACCTGCCTACCGTGATATTGCTACATTTAGAACATGTTGAATGGTGATATAATTAAATTCATCCCTGCGTTTACACAACGTGTGAACGGCGCTCGATTGCCATCGTTCACTTGTCGTTCGTTTGAACGAACGTTCATGTACATGTGACAGAATGTGAACGAGGTTAACTGGAATACGTGTAAACATATGGCACACGACATGCGTTATGTTTGTGCGCGGTGAGAAAATTGTGTCACGTTGAGTTACAGTGGTACGAGCTGTGGGTTGAAAATTGGGAATCCGGGGCGGTTGTGCTGTAAATAGGTTGACTAATTCATGGAATTCGATAATTTTTATCATTCTATCATATCCCGAGGCTATGTAGGGTGCAGCCAACTCACAGATAATTAATAATAGAATTGACCAGACCAAGTCATACGGAAATCCCAAGGGATAAAACGGAAGGCTGGTGATAATCGAGTTAAGTCAATGTACAATATAATATTTAGGTGGCCAGAAAGTCTAGTAGTATTGAGTTGTGTGTCTAAATTTTCAGCGAGCACGCTACATTGTCTTCAGGAGAGGACGGATGAGCCCGGATTCAATATTTCTCGTACGATACGTCAGTCTGGAATTTCTTCGTCCCATTAATAATAATGAACTTAGCTGACGCTGGCACGAACAGGACGAGAATCTGAAGTGGAGTTTTATGTAAATTTTCTCAACCATGTCTATAGTTCCCATTTGTATTAATATTCATAGCTGTGTGATGCACACCTGCTCTGAGATTGGTTGTGATCTGGAAAAATTAAGACGAATTGTGTATATCCGAATCGGAATGTATTCTTTTTTCTTCTTCATCAGGTGCAACCTCGGAAACATAAAGAGGACATAATGAGTGCGCTGATGTCCACCGATGATCCTTGATGAATTACGAATAGGTTGAAATGACGATGTACATTGTAGGATTCGGACAAAATGTTTGATTGGGGTATTGTTGATATGTCTGACCCCTCTCTCCTCCCACCAGTAACTGCCAGATAGCGTATACCGAATACATGGACAAGGTATTTTTATATGGTGTCTGAAAAATTCGTTCATTTCAAACAAGGACCATTGATTTCGCTAGTATGATATAAATAACCTACTCTGTATTAATCCTCAGGTATTTGTATATCCCTTGGTGATCATGTATGATTCTGTTTTCTAATTCAGTGGACCGTATGCCATTTATATCACAGTGCGATGTCAATTCCAGGGACACCAGTACACGTTTACTATGGTTAAACTTACTGCTGACCCTGATAAGCCATGCAGAGTACGAACTCAAGGCGTCTGTTTCCTACATACCAATCTCCATATTCCGTGCAGTCATTTTACTGTGAATTTCAGATTAGTAACACTGCATCAAAGTAGCGATATGAAACTTAACTGGAACCTTTATAACTGTCTAAGAGTATAAGAGTTCGTCAAAGGAGACATAGTTTCAAAGTACAAGAGCAAGATCAATAAATTTCAATGGATTTTCTTGAACGTAAAAAAAGCTGTTACTGTTTTTATTGGGGATATTAGAAGCGAAACAACCATTATGGTCCTCCAGCCTGAGGTCATGGGCCATCGAAATCGCATTCTTCAAACTGACCAAACCGTAATTGAACTTGATACGATATTTTCCTCTATTAACACGGAGAATTTCTAACCATTTCACAGGTCGCCCTAGTTACACTTGGCTCATTTTGCCCTCTTGATCTGTCATTTGCGCCAGGTATAAGCACCGGTATACATTTCCCTGTAAGATTTTACCCTTTACTGTGATATCTGTACATTTAGGTCCAATACATAGAATTTGCTCAGCAGTGATCGGGGTAAGTTCAGCTGAATTATACCGACTGGTCTTTAACCATATGAGTATTATTTGATCATGGTGATTGCAGCATGCATTGAGAACATTATAGGACCACGTAAATAGTGAATATGCATGCGTTGATATTTCACTTCAGTCGTACCTCTAAACAATGATACAAGTTAAGGTCCAAATAATCGTACTCACAGACCTCGTAACTCGGATTACAGTCTCATTAGTCTCGCGATGGTGCTCTCTCCACCTCTTACCAACATACACTGTATTAGGATAATACTTTAACCTCTAACCCCTCTTACATTCCACTTGGGGTTAGACTAATCCAACTGTCTGACATAACCAATGCACCTTGATTTTCATGCGTCCAGAAACAGTATAAATGGAAAAGCTGATTATTCACGCGAATGCTTTATCATGCAGTAGTACAAATCATTTGACGAATCACGAAACTGGTTCTTTTATTTTATCCAAACAGCTCGGTCGAGGATTCTGGTTGCCCTTTTGTCTCGATATCCGCACATGGTTATCGGTGAGGAAGTTATCATATTCAAACATGGACCAATGCGCTACTCCGAATGGAGTTCGCCAGCGCACTACTCGCTAGGTGGCGTAAGTGTTTTAGTGGGCATTAAACTTTTACTTCCGGTTTCTCCAGCCATGTTCACTCAAGCTGAATGAACATTCTGGTCACGTCACTCAGCTCGGTATTGTTTTGTTTCGCTTTGTACAAATTAAAAAGGCGGGCGCAGTTTTCCTAAGCATGATCCGAACTTGCGCCATTGATGGATTGTGGCAATAAAGCGAATAGATGCTGACACAAATGAAATTACGGCCCACATGACAAAGTGTGCCACGATTTTAGACAGGATGATTATACAACATCGCTCATAAGTTGTAGTGATTTTGATATTCATTGATATACATATGGATGGTATGTGCGGCCTCAACTCAAATGTGCGGCCAAACTGAAGAGATCAAAGCATCGATGTACCGCATTTTCATCGGCCCAAATGTTTAATTGACTGCAGTCTGCCCGTTTGTCTGATTTATTACGAAATAGGAAAGAACGTTCTCTGAAACTGGCATGTCCGGTCAAACTCTCTTATGGCATTTTACCCCGCCAAGAATGGTGTCACAATATCGAATAGAACGGTCATAAGAAATATTCTATGTCGGGATAAGGATTTTGCAGATGCGCCCCAAGTTGTTTGGACGAGTCGAGTTGATAGAGTTTTATCCAGGATATTTCCCACTTCGAAAAAAAATATATATTTTCACTTTTTTTACCTTTCGACAAAAACCTCTTTCGTACCATTTGTTGCTTAGCTAGTCAACTTTACTTGAGCAACTATACAACTATAGAAAGTCTCCCTCGCTTGCACACATGCACATATCCACTAGTACACGCGCACCACCTAGCGGGCTAGTTCCCAGCGGCAAACAACATTCTGACGAAATGCCCGTCTGTACAATTGCTCACAGTGTCGCGACGAGAAAACTCACTTACATTCCATCTGTAATAATCTATCGATATTCACCACAAGCATAATTTGTACGCATTAACCCTATTTGGCCTGGGCTCTTTGGGACCTGTCCAGGCCTGGGGTTGGGGGTGGACATATCACCCCCACACTTCTTTCCCCTGAGCTAGGGGGCTGAAACTTACCACACTATACACTTGGGTCAAGATCTAGCAGAAAATGTAAAAAATCCAAGATGGCTGCCTTGATAACGTGACAGTGACGTCATCTTTAAAACAGGCATTTTTTGGTCGATTTTTCGGTCAGGATATTGTTTTTTATTGTACGTGAAATAAAATAGATTTTACCCAATTTTCCTGGAAGAAAAGCAGAAATTTTGAAGAACAATGACAAAAATGTCACTTTTCAGGTACTCCGCATCTCCGACATTTTGAATTTACCCATGATCTTCTACCCTTGGGGTTATGCAAATGGGATGACTCCAATATGATATATCAAAAAGTCTCGGAGGGACAGATTTCATTTTTTTTTTTCATTTTTTTCATTTTTTTCGTTCCGGAGACCGGAAAGAAAGTTTATGCCCCTACCAACTCCGTGTATCTGCATGCTTTTATACATTGTTTTACCAACAAGTGCACATCGAAATGCTTTTAACATTTTCACCTCGGGTTTTGTCAGCTGTGTTTGATGGAATGTCTATACCATTCCCCAGGAGTAATTCGCACGTTAAAAGAAAACATACCATAATTCCCTTGTGTTCCTATCTTGTAATATTTTCTCTGTTAACAACTTCGAAGTTTTGTCAGATAGCGGATCTAATGGTAAGACTACAAATTGACGTAAATGGAATACCAGCTATAAGAAAATCACTTGAAAGGTTGCTTTGCTAAATGCATTTCTTTTTGGAGGAATCTTTGCTTTTATAAATGAATGTATTGGCAATGATCGGTGTGTGTGATGTCCGACTGAGTAGGCTGATATTTGGCATCATTCCCTTGATACCCCTACTAATGTGTCGACGCATGAATGAAATATTCATCATTTGTAAAGTGGAATTTACATGTATTTGACCCCGTAAAAAATTTAGTACTTTAGCAGAATTTATATACACCAACAAGTTCCCAACGACGTGCCTAATCCTTCTTGCATATCTTCTGCCATGGTATACAACATATTTTAGAGGTAACGTCAGCTACAACGAGGATTTTTCTGGAAAGCTATAGCTTTTAATTATAAATATTCCATCACCGGAATAATACTGTTTTCGACAGTCAAGTGCGAGCGCCGTGTTCCCGAACCGAAAGGAACGCTAAATACCCTTTCGGCCCATTTTTTCCTGTCCAGCGTCAATCAGCCGTATCACTTAGCTGTCCAAAAAAAGTTTCGCGGCCTCTTGATCAAAACAGTTCCCGGACCCGCTGGGTGTCAGATACGCTTTTGAATTTGTTTCTTATCGGCGTTTTCATTATGAATGCTCCAGTTCGTGATTTTACTTTATTCGACTACAAACAGAGATATTCTGGTACTGTGTGTGGCTATAAGAGTGTAGTTAGAGAAATATATCTCAGAAAATCAATTTGAATTATAATGTCGGAATACTGGCTATTTGTCTGAAAACGGTCCATGATACTATAACTTTACGCGAATATACGTGAAAAGTTTTTCACTAAACATACATGTAACACTCATATTTGATTTCGTTCTGTACTCCATCCAAAAACAAAATCTACCGGTAAAGTCTGGGGGCAGGTAGTGGTGGCCAAGATGGAGTCATCTTTGAATTACTTATATGCTATATGTATTATATTTATTTCTGATTTGAGGATTTTTTTAACGGTACATAAAAGTACATATTTTCACCAACACTTAATTAGTATTTCACGATTCGAGTTCCATTACATAACTGTGCATAACTGTCAGACGCCACTCGGCTCACTTTATTAAACTTTTATATTGTGTTTTTTTTACAAATTAAATAGGAAAGAAGCTACTGGGTTACGCATGTGAGTTCACATAAGTTGCAACTCGACCTGTTAAAAAAATCAGTTCGGGAAAAGGATCATGCAATACAAGCGTCTAGTCCGTCGTTCAACATTTAGCCGTCGTCCACTAAGGAATTTTCGCGTCCATAATCCAAAGGCCTATTTCATACAATAATATTAGCACCAAATTAAAAGGATAAATCATAGTATACATTAAACTAGGCTAATTTCCTGCAAGACAGAAGCGGTCAACAGTTTTAAATGATGCCAGTAAGACATCATGATGTTCCAAAAATATCAAATCCGTATCGCTGATCTGTATTCTTAATCCATATGATATACGCTGTAAAGTCATTATCTACAGTATGATGTATCTCAGCCACCCTTTGATTGTGACAGTTCATATGAACACTATGAGGATCTTAAAATATATATGTTCATACGGCCCCTAGCCCCGGGTTAAGCGGAATTAGACACATGCTACAAAACGTACCGCCATAGATCTTGCACGCTACGATCGTATTGTGCTATCGGCATGCGATATGTATCGCCAAATTTGAGAAACTTCGAGTGGAGGCGCTTGATGATATAGCCCTTTTTTTACAAGTTTCTGCAATTGTGTTTTGTGACGCTCATTAAAATCGTCACATTTAACACAGGATCTAGCTAATGCTACTAAGCACGATATGATACGCCATAAGTGCACTAATAAGAGCTTGAACTGATATAGAGAAGTTCGATCACATCAAATGGGAAGTCAGAAGTTCATATACTGCATTAGAAATGTTAAATGGTTGTCCCTGGGGAACCATGGTTTCTGCGATTTTCCTTTTTCCCGATGATTTGCGCACATGACCATACTAATAGTCTCAAACTACAGACGTGAGTTACCCGCCGGTGAAAACAGTGTGTACAGAGAGCAGTATGTTACCATAGTGCTGACTAGACCTTCAGCGTAACGGTACCAAAAAGATACCGGAGAGTACACATAAGCATCGACGGTCCGCTCCGGTACCGTTATGGTACCTTTACGTTAAATATGTAGTCACCGCTATGGTACCGCACAGAATGTTTTCACCGCCATGGAATTTGCGCTTGGAACTTGACAATTACGTTATGAAATTGCTATGCTTTAAATAATTTGAAATATTGGAGAGAAGACAATTCTCCAAAATGTACAGCAATTGTCAAGAACATATATTCCAAATCACCCCACCTGGTCGACATCTTGAATTTACCCATGGTGATTTATGTGAAGAAGTACGTAGTAGATACATAATGGACCCAGAATGATGAACTATGATGCGGTAAATGTTCCAGTTTGACAAATGAGAACACTGGTAGAGCCGAGGTAGGCCATTCTCCCGAATAATGTAATAACTGTCAAATGTTTTGCTTTCAGTGGACAGCCATTGTAAATTTGCTTACGATGCTTCATGTGAAAGAATTTATAAATAGGGGCAAATGAGCTCCAGATGATTGGCTGTGATGTGGAACAGTTACATTCTGAAACATATCAGTCTTGATGGTTTCAGTGTTATACCGAAACGTGTAGCGAGATGTATTGGTTCCACTAAAAGTAAAAAATATGTCATGTTCTCAGATTCACTGTCATGCCTCCAAGCGATTAAAAGTGGAACTTCGAATTCTACAACTACATGACTGTAGATTTGATCAACAGATTGATATTGTGTTCTGTTGGTTGCCTAGCCACGTTGACATCAAAGGTAATACTGAGGCTGATAGGATGGATAAGACAGCCCTAGAACATAAGATTGATCCTGCTGGAATCCCATATAGCGAATTCAGGTCCTCTATCTGTACTTACATGTATGTGAGACGGCTGTTTCAATTTTTATGGAATGCTGTGAATAATAACAAACTTCATGAGTTCAAAACGACTGTAGGCTATACTCATCTGAACAGCCAGAAACGTTTCGGTCAAACCATAATCAGGCGATGAAGAATCGGCCATACACGATTAACTCACGAACATTTACTGAAAAAAGAGCCAGTCCCAAGGTGTGTTCCATGCCATGATGATCTCACGGTGAAACATATTCTTATCGAATGCATATATTTTAAGATTGTAAGAGATGCTTTTTATCGAGCGACTACTTTGGAAGATCTTTGAACAGATGTAGAATTCTAACACACAAATGAATTATTGGCGGGCTGCCACTGTGTTATTGCCTCCAGTAGGACGTTTAGAATTTCATGAATGAATGAATGAAGTTTATTCTCATTACTCAGGATACAGAGTTTAGAGTTGAACATGAACATGAACATATATACAATAATAATAGGGCGGGAATTTTTACACAAGATTGGAAAACATAAAATTAGTGTATCACAGAAACCAAGCATAATAGTGTTACATATCATACTGTATCACAGAAACCTAACATATTAATACCGGTATATATAATTGTATCACAGGAACTGAATCTGATTACAAAATATGGAGGACGACAATTGATGTTGGAAGCAAAATTTAAACTAAACAGAAAAATAAAAATAAATAAAGTATCAAATTTTGAAAGCTCCAGCCTCGATAATTTTGGCTAAATCAATCAGTTGTCGGTAACAAAATCTCTCAACATTAAGAATAATGGAAAATTTCAACTTGGTGATATATATGTATAATAATACTTGGGTAATACTTAAGACGAAAATTGCATGGACCAGGACATTCTAACATGAAGTGAAATTCGTCACCAATCTTCTCTGTGTTGCAAAATTTACAGACACATGAATGTACGTGCTATACTTCGCCAAAACGTTGTTATAAACGTATCACTCTTCTTGTATGGTGTTAAGGGGGATTTATATCCGAAAATCTGATTAATTAAACTTTCCCACCCCTTGTCAGCAGTTTTACGATTTCTTCTCAATGGTCTTGAAAATTCACCCACATGTCAATGTCGATACGAGGAAGATATTGAAAAAGACAAATGAAAAAAATATAATTTAATATTGATATTCATTTTGTACGTAACTTTAGTCAATAGGAATGTCAATCGGACTGAACCCAGTTAAATATTAGAACCCCAAATGCAGCGTCAAGTTGATCTACAAGTGTCAAACAGCCGAAAAAATCAAGAAATATGAAATCAAAAATAAATATTAAGAAGGATTGCCTATCAAAGAAAAAGAAGGATTGGGTTAATATTTTCACCGCAGTATGTACTACATTGGGGAAAATAGTTGTCCAGCACAATTGTTTAACACTTGTAGATCGATTTGACGCTGAATTTGGGGTTCTGAGAATTACCTGGGTCAATCCCGATTCATATTCCCAGACTAAAAGTACGGACAATATAAATGTAAATCTCAATATTTTTTTTATTTTTTTCATTTTTCTTCTTTCAGACCCTTTCTCGTGTCCAGACTGACAAGTGGGTGAATTTTCGTGACCATACTCCAAGCCATTGGGGAGAAATCGCCAAAAGACTGACAAGGGGTAGCCAAAATTTGATTAATATATAGGATTATCGAGTGTAAGTCCTCCTTGAGGAACAAGAAGATTTACCACCCCAACAGTAAATGTTTCAAACAAAAACTGCTAATATAGATATGCTTTGCACCAGTTACATACGTCGTAGAAGACAACAATTTTTATTTCTCAAATTATCGGACAACACGTTCTCAATAGATATTTGGTTGAGACACACCATGGCACATTCCCACAAATACATGTTTGCCCAGGCCAATACATATACGGCCGTAGTCTTGTTCACCGAAAAAAGCCTGTGTACAGATGTACTGAATTATTTGTTGTGACCGACCTTATAAATATGCACTTGGTTGGTCCGTGCAATATGCGGGCTAGAAACGCACAATTGATTGGACAATCTAGAACTCGGGCTAAATAATCCAGCCCACGGGCTAAATCATCTAGTCCGCGGGTTAAATCATCTAGTCCGCGGGTTAAATCATCTAGTCCGCGGAATAAATCATCTAGCCCGCGGGTTAGATCATTCAGTCCGAGGGTTAAATCGATCACCCCAGAGGTTAAATATTCAAGCCCGAGGGTTACATCGTGTAGTACGAGAGCTAAATGTATATAACCCGAGGTTAAGGAAATGTATTACAATTGGTCAATTTAGCCCTAAGTGAATCGAATTAGACCGAAGGTTAAGTGCGTTTAATCCGCGGGTTAAATCATCTAGTCCGCGGGTTAAATCATCCATGCCGAGGATTAAATCATTCAGTCCGGGACTGGATCAGCGAGGGCTAAATCGTTTAGTCCGAGAAATAAATGAATATAATCCGGAGTGTAGAAAATGCATTACAATTGGTCGATTTAGCCCTAGGATTAAATCGAATTAACCCGAGGGCTATTTGTGAAATTTTGTCGACTAGCGCCAACCATAGTCGTATGTGTATCATGTTGAAGCATTCGTGGGGAAGCTTCCGACTGGATGGGTGTGTCCTGGAAATTCCGTCCATCGGCGCATGCACAGACAGAGAATAGTGGGGAAAAGGCATTGGAGTAGACGTGTTTGGATCGAGATGGACTATCCTTGCTCCTAATTTGCTACTATTGTACAGTTTGAGGTACACTACTGTGACGTCATCAGTAGGAGAAAGGCTTATTTAAAGTCCAGTTGCCCCTTAGTAGTAGAGAAAGCAGAAACCAGCATATTTTAACACATTCACGCTATCTTAACGCCTTAACGCCTGTTTTTGACGTCTTAACACACTATCTTAACGCCCATCCTAACGCCTTGACGCCATCCCTTACAAACATAAACGTGGGGATTGCGTAGGAAAAGTGTGGGGTATTGGTGGACGCGTGAGGTTCGTGTGGGGCGAAGCGTAGTTTGAAACTTTCCTCGTGGGGATAACGTAGGGTTTGTGTTGGGCAGCTGTCCACGGTTATGCAAATTTAGCATAAATATGGGGATTATGTAGGGCGGATGTGGGGATTATGACGGGTGAATGGGCGACAGTTCTGGGAATTCAAAGTCCGCGTGGGGATGATGTAGGGCAGAACTTTAATCGACTGAGTTGTTTGTAGGGATTAGGTGGGGTGGACTTTTTCCAGCGCTCGTAGACAAAGTCCAATGTAGGGAATGTGCCGGGCTGTGCTGAAAGTTTAGGTCCGGCGTGGGGATGATGAGGGCAAAATGCTCGCCGTTTTCATAGCATAAGATAAACGCGGGGATTTTGTTGGGCAAGCATTCTTTCATGCATAGCCTAAGACGATAGTGGGGTTGAAATGGGGCGATATTTTATTTGCACATATAGTGTGTGATAGATGTGGAGATCATGCAGGCAGACTGTGAACTCTGTTTTCTTAAAACAGTAAAGATTTTGGGCCAGTTTCAGTTCAGTAACGTCGAAAAGACGGATCCGCCACCCGACACAGTCAGAAAACAGGTGATGGGCCATCACCTTTTTGGGGTGATGGAGTCTGGTCATCACCCTTTTCGGGTGATGAGAAAAGGTGACGACAAAATCCATCACCCTAAAAAGGTGATGAAACCAGGCCATCACCATAAAAGGGTGATGAGATCCAGTCATGATGAACGACGAGTAGCCATCCTTGGTCATCACCCTAAAAAGTTGATGAAGTCTCATCACCTTTGAGGGTGATGACAGATGAGTGGTCAGACAAGATCGTCACCTTTATAAACAACTATATCCAAATAAATATTGGTTTCCTAAAATATATTTATCTCTACAAAATTTCTGTAATATATCAGTTTCATTATACTGTAAATTGATATAATTTGTAACAGACGTAATAGGTATAAAAAGATTATTTTTTCATTCACTTGCATTACTAATGGAAAATTTATTTACCCCTCACCAGAAAGATAAAGATTGACTTGGAAAGTCTATGTAATACCTGGGACGAATATTGGCATAAATTGAGTTGACTGGCGTTGACGTTAATGGAGCCTAGTTGACAAGCACGTGTTGGGCCAGCGAAACAGGGCGGGACTCGCAGCGAAGCACACGTGACGGTCTTTTACGCACAAAAAGCCAATCAGTGACGATGCGTACTAATTAACCAATCACTAATCACTCATTAACATATCAATTAGCGAGACAAACTCTAGTTCAAAGAGAGGAGCCGCGTTTCATATCCCTCTGTACTCGTCCCAGGTAAAACGCATAATCTAAGATCAAGAGTTATGCCCCCTGTCCTGTAGCTCTTTTGTGCCTGTGGGTAAATTTGTTTGCACTCGACTGAAAGCGGTAGGGCCAGAATCGGGCGATAAAATGTCAAAAAAATTCTGTTGTGTTCCGAGCTGCAATGCCGCTGTTAAAAAACGGAACAAAGAGAGGAAATATCCATGGTTGAAGGATGTAACTTTTCACCCATTTCCCACCCGAGAGAAAAATACGTTGCGTCGAAACTGGGTTCAAATGGTTCGACGCGAACCGACATCATGGGGACCAAACAAGTTTACCCGGATTTGCTCCTTACATTTTGAAGGAGGGGTTGGTCCAACTTCGCCTAACCCGGTGCCAACATTATTCCCATGGAAGGTGGACGCCAAGAGACGGTTAGTTTCTTTCCCTGTGCCGTAGACAGTCATCGTTGTTATATTTAGCTCTATCGCAACTCGGCATGGCTGCATGTTGTTGAACCATCAAAAACACTGCGAGCGGTTTGAGGCAAGTTTCCTGCTTGTCAACTGTCATCAATCTGAGGATTTGGGGTGGGGGAGGGGCTTGAGTGAGCCGACTTGTACACATTATTTTTTGAAAAAATAACAGACTTCTATCAACTTCAAGTTAAATATATTTATATATTATAACTTTAGTATTTTTATTCGATTTAAATTTTAGAAAATAATCCGGGGAGCCTGAAAGACATTTTTTTGAATTTTAAAGAGGGTACAAATATAAACTAAACTATCTAATGTGATAGTGGCTTAAGACCTTATTTATTATCATTATTTCCAGCTCCACAGCTTCTTCAATAAAGGCAGAATATCCAATTCATGTGCCAGTACAGACAAATGAGCAAAAACCTATTGACCCAGTGGTGGTAATACACCGGAATACTTGTATGTAGTTGGTGAAAAAGTCGTCAGTGAAGAGGGTATGGGTATCACAGAAGTGTTGACTAAATGTAAGTATACATAATCAACTAGTTCAATCTTGAACGTCGCTCGACTGGGCTCACTCCGTTCAACTCAGCCTATCACGTAACAATGGCGCAAATTCCCCACAGATTCTACGGGGGCGCTGTACACTCGATTTTCTCGGAGTTCTTTTAGCTCTGCTGTGGCTAGATAAACATCTTACAAATATTCTACGACATCAACTTCAGAAAATCTTTGCGAAATAAAGACAAATCTTACCTTAGACGACCAACACCAGTGAAATCCAAACGACGATAGACTGCGCGTGCAAAAAACGTTCCAAATTTACGCGCGATTATAGGTTTTCAAAAAGTGGTATCGTGCACGGAAACGGACTGAATTGAATCTGCCCCAAAGAATTAGATTCCAGCAGACAAGAAACCGCGATGGAAATATAGATAGAAATATATATATAAGTTCTCTTCCCACTCTCTCACCAATAAAAGTAGTGGCGTTATATGAGCAAACGCTGCATTGGCAGATTTAACAATATTATATCATTTAAACATTTATTCACATACTGAACTGTACACAGCTATTTTCATATATTAAGGAGGGCAATATTCTGGAATCAAAGCAAGTGATATTTTATGTGATCTCAATTCCTAGAATTTGCTTTTATTTCCATCGCGGTTTCTTGTCCCTGAAATGCATGCTTTTGAGCGGATTCAATTCAGTCCGTTTCCGTGCACGATACCACTTTTTGAAAACATGTAACCGAGCGTAAATTTGGAACGTTTTTTGCACGCGCAGTCTACCGTCGTTTGGAGTTCACTGATGTTGGTCGTCTAAGGTAAGATTTGTCTCTATTTCGCAAAGATTTTCTGAAGTTAATGTCGTAGAATATTTGTAAGATGTTTATCTAGCCACAGCATAGCTAAAAGCCGGACGAACTCTGAGAAATTCGAGTGTACAGCGCCCCCATATAATCTATGGGGAATTTGCGCCATTGTCACGTGATAGGCTGAGTTGAACGGAGTGAGCCCAGTCGAGCGACGTTCAAGATTGAACTACATAATCAACAGGTTACTAGGGAAAATACCTTGGTCGGGATATTATACCTTTATCAGGGTATTATACCTCGATCCATGTATAGGCCTGTACCTCGAATGGTGTATAGGGCTAAGTCAACTTCAATTTTTTTATATTTATAGAAAATGTGGACATCCACACATACCCTGAACTGCATGGATCTTTCGACAACATATATGGCTTCATTGTTCCATGATTTTCAAAGCAACTTATTGCTCCGTTCATGCGACTAATCATTCAAATTAGCCACTTTAATATTTCAAAAATGAAACATGGCTTCAAATGACATATTCAAGGAAATTTATTATGTAACTAAATAGCATGCTATGGGATAATTCCACTCCAAAGTTGCATGAATGTACATGTAGATGCATTGACTGATGAGTAAATTAGATTAAATGCACATACATGGCAGGGTCAGAATACCCAGAGCAGAGGTCTGTTTTTTATGTGCACATGCTAGCAGATTAGATTATGGGTCTGTCGATTAATCTTGATTTATTAACTATGCGTTGGCTCTCAAATCCTGCAATTTGCACATGACCTTCCGGACATCGAAGTATGCCATCACATGCCATTTTCATTTACAGAATAAATTTCACCAAATATGTCATTTGAAGCCATCTTTCATTTTTGAAATATTGAAGTGGCTAATTTAACTGATTAGTCGCCTAAAACGAAGCAATAAATTGATGTGAAAAACATGGAACAATGAAGCCATAGATGTTGTTGAAAGATTCATGCAGTCCGGGGTATGTGTGAATGTGGAACAATGAAGCCATAGATGTTGTTGAAAGATTCATGCAGTCCGGGGTATGTGTGGATGTCCACATTTTCCATAAATATATAAAAACTGAAGTTGACATAGCCCTATACCCCATTCGAGGTATAGGTCTATACCTCGATCAAGGTATTTTCCCCAACCTGATCAACCTGTGTAAGTTTCAAGAGTTATATGCAAAGCTTCCAAACACTTTTTTTTATCAGGGACTGTTATCCTACATGTCCAGTGCAATGTATTGCATAAAATGCCCACAGTGAGGCCACAACACATACATGTATCATACATGGGAGATAATCCAACAATAGGTAGTTGAATGAACATAAAAGATTATTTGATACATGATGTATACTGATATGAACTAGTCAAGTTTTGACAAATTATTCCACCTAGTCACAAAACAATTGTAAACTAAGTTGCACATGTTTTTGTTATTCGTCCTATCGCTGTACTAGGGCTGAATTTAATCGATTTTTATTGATTATATAGATACAAACAGGTCTGTTATAACTGCGAGATAAATTTGCATTGTACATGGAGTTAAATATGTTTAATTTGTCGATTAATATAATTCAAGGACGATTATAGGTAAATATGCGATATTGCTGTCTCAGACAACCCAGCTTCACAGCGAGCTGTTCCCACCCGTAACTGACTTTCATAAGATTAACTTTAGGAAATACAGATAAATTGCTATGAATAAAAATTTAAAGAAATAAAATGTATCCTCCAGTAATTATCGGAGGACAGTTAGTTCACAAAATACACTGTACTAAAGTTTAAGAACTTTTTGACATACAGAATCAATTTATTAAATAAAATTGGCACCAGACCATGTAGCATTGAATCTTTATCCCAGTTGTGTGGGTCATTAAAAGTTGATGGAACAGCTGATTGGTTATTGTCTTTTCTTGTTCAGCGAGAGTATTCTATTTTGGTAGTACATTTATCCCTAACCAGTTCATGCAGTAACAATAATTTGCTACAGAATGTATACTGCCCTGATTGAGTTTTAGCTAATATAAATAATTGTGTTTGTATTTCAATGATCTATAGGAACAGCCAAACACTGGACCCCACTCATTGTGTGAATTGGTAACAGGATAATGGATTAGATTGGCTTGTGGACCTCATGTGAATATCAGTTATCCTCTCATACAAGGAAAGGAAGTTACACCTGGAGGTGGGGAAATCTTATAATCACTGTATATCTGAGATAAAACTGTGATATCCTGTTCATTTCTAAGAGGTGGGGCTGTTAGTTATATGAACATAAATGATCTGATCAGTGATGAGAGTGATCTGAATTTATTGTGTTTTGTTTTAGCCAGTTTTGTAGGGGTCAATGTTTGACTGCCATAATCATGAAACTGGAATATCTGTATGCTCAACCATATTTGTTTCCTGTATTAATTCTCCCCCGACGCCCGAAGGGCTAGAGGGAGACTATAGAATTGGGGTCCGTCCATGCGTCCGTCCGTCCGTGCGTCCGCCCGACTTAGTTTCCGGACAATAACTTCTGAAAAACTGAACGGATTCTTTTCAAATTTAGTATATGGGTACCTCACCTGAACACCTTGCTTGGGATTGGCTTTCACGCCGATCTGCATACAGGTGGCGCCACCTGGGGGCCAAGTTGAAATTTCGTTTCCGGACAATAACTTTGGAAAACTGAATGGATTTTTTTAAAATTTGGTGTATGGGTACCTCACCTCAAGATCTTGCTTGTGATTGTTTTTCACGCTGACCCACCTATAGGTGGTGCCACCTGCAGGCCAAGTTAAAATTTTGTTTTCATACAATATCTTCTGAAATCCTGACCAGATTAGGACAAATTTGGTAATTCTGGGTACCTTGCCACTGAATCTCACATGGGATAGCTCCGCATGCTGGATACTGAAAGTTACGGTTCCAAATCAATTGTTTCAACGTCGGGGGACTTGAACCCCTCGGGTTTTCATTTATTATGATAGCTTGGGCATTCAGAATATACTAATCGTTTTTCATTGTTTGACTTCCAGCTTATGTTTGCAACCAGTTCAAGGGCACACCGTGGTCCAAAGTAAGGAGAGGCATCACTCAGAAACGCCATGATGCAGCAAGGTCAGGTAGAATCCGCCAGAAAACACCAATGAAGAAGCATGATCTCCACATGTCAGAAGAACTGGTGGACTCTTCTTCAGCTTCACTCTCATCTGCCGTGGATTCGTCATCCTCTGACGATGACAACAACAGTCCTCTATGGGAAGCTAAAGGCCATCCCACAACAGGTGGGAAAAGACCAAGACAGATTTTTTTAAACCTTTGAGGAATGAAAAACCATTCTACTTGACACAGACTTTCAATGTGCTTCCTATTTTGTGCTCGGGTGTTTTAAGACATGGTACAATGTATATTTTATGCTGTTAAAGAATAAAAGGTGAAATACGCGTTGATTTTGCTTCTGCTGGTGGTTATTTTAAGGGATGGATGATATTGCAGGAGGAATCCGGACATACTAGACAGTCTGTACAAATGACATGCCCTTTCAGATAGAAGATGCCCCCTCCCCCACACCCCAGGAATTCCGTACAGATGGTGTTTTGTGCACCCTGCCTCGTAATTTCCCCATTTGTGGGGATACTGCAGAGTGCTCTGCCCAATTCATTCCTCACTCCCAAATAACTACCCTGAAAATAACCCATTGTTGGTACATTCGGGGGCGACAACCCCACACCATCCCCACACGTGGGTGTATTGTAGGGTTACTGTGGGGATGTTGCCATACCTCCTTGGAGGGTTTTCTGCCCCATATTGGAATTACTGCCCCGCAGATTCCCCACGTGGGGATATTGTGGGGTTTTCTGTCCCATGCTGGAATTACTGCCCCGCAGATTCCCCACGTGGGGATGTTGTGGGGTTTTCTGTCCCATGCTGGAAGTACTGCCCCGCAGATTCCCCACGTGGGGATGTTGTGGGGTTTTCTGTCCCATGCTGGAAGTACTGCCCCGCAGATTCCCCATGTGGGAATATTGTGGGGTTTTCTGTCCCATGCTGGAATTACTGCCCCGCAGATTCCCCACGTGGGGATATTGTGGGGTATTCTGCCCCGCAGATTCCCCACGTGGGGATATTATTGGGTTTTCTGTCCCATGCTGGAAGTACTGCCCCGCAGATTCCCCACGTGGGGATGTTGTGGGATTTTCTGTCCCATGCTGGAATTACTGCCCCGCAGATTCCCCATGTGGGGATATTGTGGGGTATTCTGCCCCGCAGATTCCCCACGTGGGGATATTATTGGGTTTTCTACCCCGCAGATTCCACAGGTGGCGATATTGTGGGGTTTTCTGTACCATGCTGGACTTACTGCAGGAATATTGTGGGTCGATTCCATGCCAGCTTTAAATATAGTTCCCTGCATCATCCCCAAATGTAGGGAACACGTGGGGCTGAGGTTGGGATAGTGCGGGGATTTAATTCAGCTAAGCAGCAGTAAGAAACTCTTTTTCCATGACTAACTCCAATGTGGGGATTTTACCAAATCCCTACACATTCCCCACATTGGCTGTCCTACAGATTCCCCACGTGATCCCTACATAGCTTGCCCGACATAAACTCCACAAATTCCCCAGCTTATTGGTTTGTAAGGGATGATGTTGACAGATGAGAGAAAAAAGATCAACACGTTCATAAGTTTTCATAAAGTTTATTCTCCCCAATGTTGCATCACACCCAAGCTGGGGGAGCCGCCTTGGGTATGTTTACAATTCAAGTATGCTCTTGTCCAATCAGAAACCGCCATTCAGTGTTGCATCTTCCATATTCGTTCTTGCCCGTTAAATGTATTCTCGGCTGATCTTGGTGTTAAGGCGTTAAGACGTTAAGACAGGACGTTGAGGAGTTGAGACGGGCGTTAATGCGTAACCATGGGCGTTGATGGGCGTCACTGCATTTCGATGAATTAGAGTCAAATTCCTTGGGATATCTAGACCCATCAGCATTTCTGAGCTATATCACCAGGGCGTTGAAGCGCTAAGCTGGGCGTTGGTTGGCGTCACTATCCATAAATCCATAAAACGTGTACAGTCGCTGTACAAACGTGTAACCGTCAACATAGGTTACACATTCTCTGAATGCGAACGTACGTTCACCAGACACTACAATATGATGCGACCCCAGAAGAATATACATGAGATTGAAGACATCGAGGAGCCCACTGAAGCAGATGCTGAGAGTATACCGGCTGATTCTGAGGGTCCATCGACTGATCTCGAAACAGAGACTGCTGAGAGTCTATCTACTGATACGGAGAGCTTGACCTCAGATAGTCAGCTTACGTTCCAGGAAAGCCTGAGTGAGAAAGAACCTTCTTTCTGGGGTTGTATTGCGCGTGAAACTATTAGTACTCATGCTGAGGCGATCGAAGACGCCGAACAGCATAACTCACAACAGGCGTACACCCAAATGCGCCTGTGCATCAGGAAAACTGCCATGGCGATCTTGGAACAGTTTAGCCTGCTACCGCTTGAAAGGAAAGGCAACCCCACACACAGGTCCATCATGAAGACCAAGTGTCACTTGCCAGATGATATGGGCCACCCACCGAGGCCTTGCAAAATGCGATCAAAGTGCGCAAACCGCTGTTCCACGACATGTTGCCGCCAAAGTATTCTGGACTGCCTGACGAGGATGAGAACAAACGGATCAGAGCGAGCATGGCCTAAGATTGACGCAACACCAAATGGCGACTTCCGATTGGACAACACCAGCCGGGATACATCTAACGGGCAAGAACGAATATGAGAGATCCAGCCTTGAATGGCGAATTCTGATTGGACAAGAGCATACATGTAAACATACCCAAACGCGGCTCCCCCAGCATGGGTATGATGTGATGGAGGCGATAATAAACTATATGAAAACATGTGAACGTGTTGATCTTTCTTTCTCTCACCTGTCAACATCATGGCGTCAAGGCGTTGGGATGGGTGAGTGAGTGGGTGTATGGATAGGATTAAACGTCGCCATCAACACTATTTCGGCCATATCGCGACGAACCAACTAAGCAACACCCAGCCAAGTTGCGTTCCTGCTGCTTCAAAGAAGAAATCTTTGAAGCAACATGTACCCAATCACCCTTCTTCCACCCTATAAAACACTGAGAACAGCACACGAGACACAGGACGCTTACATGGTGCAAAAGGACAAGTGATATTACAGAGGGATTAAGGCGTTAAGATAGAGTGTTATGGCGTTAAGATAACAACAGTGCTACAATAGTAGCAAATTGGGAGGAAGAATATTCCATCTCGACACCAACACGTCTATTCCATTGCCTTTTCCCACTATTTCAAGACACACCCATCCAGTCGGACGCTTCTCCACGAATGCTTCAACATGACACCCAATACGACCCATTCGGCCCAGTATTGGTCCATCTCGATCCCAAAACCACGACTTTTTGATGACCCCCCGTGCGTTCTATTCTGAATTTGACTCTTATATGTTAACCTGTAGACTGCAAATCCATTCAAGATGAGAATAAAGTGATAGGCTAAGATGTAAAGCTGCTCGGTTTAAAACAATCACTTTGAGCTAAAAATAATCCCTTGAGTTTGGCTAACAACATGAAAAAGACAAAGGCTTGGGGTGTTTCTGTTGAAAAAATTGCTAAGACAACATAGATAGATAGATCGAACCTTTATTTACCCGGGGTATACACAATTAACAGAAAACTAATTTACATCGTGGCCCTGCTTAAAAGATATATACATAGTTAGTAAAAACGGTTACCATGATCAACAAAACATATGGAATTTAACAAACAAAAACAAACAAAACGGTAAAACTGCATACATCAATAAATTATATCAACAGCCTTCGTTTTAGTCCAGTCAATCTCAACAAACGTAGAAAAAATTGCAACAGAAACGGGGTTTGCGGTAAATAACTTTTGAAGTGATTCCAAACCACATATCAAAAATGTAGATTGATATAGACAAGGGAAAATTTCTAATTTGCATAAATCCAAGATGGCCGCTTATTGCTAGTTTTCTGTCTATATATTTATGTGGATATTACATTCAGGGAATGTATTTTCAAATAAAGGTTTGAGCTAATACATCTTCGCATAAATAATTGACAACGGATGAAGGTGGAAGACATTCTCTGCCCAATGTTCAAAATGGTCGCCATTTTCCAAGATGGCCGCTATTCTTCTGCCAGTACATCTGACAGAGAAATAGATGTTTGTGTCCGATTTAAATAATGTTTGTGTCTATATATATAATTTTGTTCACGCCAAATCTGATTTTGCTGACCAGAACTACCCTACAATGCACCTTTGGCATCAGCAATGAAGATTACCCAGATTTTTACCTCCGCCAATGCCTGGCCATTGTGGTCGAGTGTATCTATATTCTGACCGAAAAATCGCCCCAAAAGTGCTCTTTTTGAAAATGACGTCACTGTGACGTCATCATGGGACCTCCTGGATTTTTTTACGATAGCGAAAATATGTAGGGGCATTTTCCGCCTCCCCCCCCCGCCCCAGTATACCCCAAATCGCCCAAGCCAGAGATGGTTAAATGGACAACTGCTATCTTACAAAATGGACAATATCTCCTGAATTATCAAATTCTTTAATTCCTTGAAAGACCCCCTTTACTTTCATATCTGAAGGACCACGGTTTTCTGCATTCCTTGAAGGAATATCTTTACCTCTATGCATGTCCATGCATGGAAGGTTCACCGTTACCTTCATATCTGACTGACCACCATTACCGCCCTTTGTTCAAGGATGTTCCTTACCTTCATTACTGGAGGACCACCGTTACCTGCATACATGAATGTTTATCGTTACCTCCATTCCGTGAAGGACCACCGTTATCTATATTGCTTGAAGGATTACCGTTACCTCTATTCCCGGAGGTCTACTGTTGCTTCCGTACTCGAATGATCACCGTTACTTGTATACCTGAAGTTCAAGCGTTACCTCCATTACTTGAAGGATCATTGCTATCCACATAACTGAAGATCCCCCCATTACCTCCATAACTGAAGGGCCACCGTTACCTCCATAATTGAACGACTACCGTTACTTCCATTCCTGGGGGTCTACCGTCGCTTCCATACCTCAAAAATCACTGTTACGTATATACCTGAAGTTCAATCGTTACCTCCATTACTTGAAGGACCACACTAATCTCCATAACTGAAGCTCCAGCATTACCTCCATAACTGAAGAACCACCGTTACCTCCATAATTGAAGGACCACCAATACTTCTATACCTGAAGGTCCACCGTTACCTCCATTCTTGAACGACCATTCATATCGATATAACTGAAGGGTCACTCTATACCTGGAGATCCTCCATTATCACCATTCCTTGAAGAACCATTGTTATCCACATAATTGAAGGACCACCGTTACTTCTATTCCTGAAAGAACCTCCTTTAATATCTCCATAATTGAAAGACATGCGTTACCTCCATAACTGAAGGTCCACCGTTACCTTCATTCCTTGAAGGGCCATAGTTGCTTCTATTCCCTGAAGGAGCAGTGTAACCTTCACACCTGAAGGTCCAACGTTACCCCCATTCTTTGGATGGTCGCCCTAACCTCCACAACTGAAGGTCCCGCGTTACCTCCATATCTAAAGGACCACCGTTTCCGCCATACCTGAAGGACCACCATTACCGGTCCACCGTTACCTCCATTCTTTGAAGGATCACCGTGACCCTCATACCTGATAGACCGTCGTGACCTCCATACATTAAGGTCCACCGTTACCTCCATTCTTCTCTCTTGCAGGAAACTAGCCTAGTTTTATGTATACCATGATTCATTCTGTAAATTTGGTGCTAATGCTTTTATATGTATTAGGTTTTTGGATTATGGAAGCGGAATATCTTTAATGGACGACGGATGAATATTGAACGACGGACTAGACGCTAGAATTTGTAGAATAACTGTTATCTCCATATCTGATGGTACACCGTTACCTCCATTCTTTGAAGGTAGCTGTTACATCCATACCTGGTAGATCGCCGTTACCTCCATACCTGAAGGACACCGTTACCATCATTCCTCGAAGGATCACCGATACCTCCATTCCCGAAAGACTACCCTTACCTCATACCTGAAGGACCACCGTTACCACATACCTGAAGGACCAGCATTACCTCATATCTGAAGGAACACGGTAACCTCATACATGAAGGATCACGAGTACCTCCATTGTTTGAAGCATCACTGTTATCGCCATACCAAAATGACCACCGTTTTTTTCCATTCTTTGAAGAATCAACGTTACCTCCATTATTTGAAGGACCACCGTTACCTCCATATCGGAAGGACCACCGTTACCTTCACGCCTGAAAGTCCACCGTTACAACTATTCTTTGGATGGTCGCCGTTATCTCCATAACTGAAGGTCCCACGTTATCTCCATATCTGAAGGACCACCATTTCCGCCATACCTGGAAGACCAACGTTACCTCTATTCCTTGAAGGACCATCGTTACTTCCATTCCTTGAAGGATCACCGTTACATCACTTTCCGGAAGACCACCGTTACCTCATACCTGAAGAACCACCGTTATCTCTTACCTGAAAGACCACCATTACCTCCATTCTTTGAAGGATCATCGTTACTTTCATACCTGAAGAGCCACCGTTACCTCCGTTCTTTGAAGAATCAACGTTGCCTTCATTCCTTGAAGAACCACGGTTACCGTTGGATTAATATGCTGGAGATGGACTGTCTGAACTGCGGCCATCTTGAAAATGCCAGTCATCTTGACTATTTGCTTGGTCAAAATATCTACAAATATTATCAGTGTGAATGTATGTGAAGTTGTTTTAATTTGTAGTGCTTAATTTGGGCAACTCTGCCCAAGGTATAGTGTATACTGCGTAAAATTGACCGAAAATATTGCGCAGAACGGCCATCTTGGATTTATGCAAATGTTAAATTTTGCCCCGCTTATATTCATCTACATTTTTTATATGTTGTTCGGGATGGTTTGGGGGGATAGTTGCAGCAAGCCGCAATTCTGTTGCAATTTTTTCTAGGTCAAACAGCAGATTGACTGGACTATTTGTAAGCTACATGATACTAACAATCTGATATAGGATATGTGGTAAAATATTGTTTTGTGTAAAATAGCTTAAAGTAGAATATAGAGTACTAAAGTACTAGTAATAATGTAATGCAATTATTAGGATTAAAACATTAAAACAAACATACATTTTATGCCAATCATCTTTTATAACGTGTTTCTTAAAATATTGTTTCATGTAAAGGTATTTAAAGAGTGAAAAAAAATGGTGCATTCCTAACTTGGAGATTCCGAAAAATGGAAACATAATAAATAAGACTGCTTTTAAAATATTCGGTCCTGAGTCTTCTTATGTACAATTGATTGTTTTCTATGATGGCCGAGAAGGGGCATCGCTGTATTGTGTTAATGAATCTGGACCGACACACGAAGGCAGGATGCGAAGTCAGGATGCGAAGGACGAAGGCAGGATGCGAAGCGCGAAGTCAGGATGCGAAATCAAAACATGAAGCGCGAAGTCAGGATGCGAAGTCGCGAAGGCAGGATGCGAAGTGGCGAAGCCAGGATGCGAAGCGCGAAGTCAGGATGCGAAGTCAGGATGCGAAGCGCGAAATCAGGATGCGAAGTCGCGAAGGCAGGATGCGAAATCAAAACATGAAGCGCGAAGTCACGGCACCTAACTTCGCCACTTCGCATCCTGCCTTCGCGACTTCGCATCCTGACTTCGCGCTTCGCATCCTGACTTCGCATCCTGACTTCGCGCTTCGCATCCTGGCTTCGCCACTTCGCATCCTGCCTTCGCGACTTCGCATCCTGACTTCGCGCTTCGCATCCTGCCTTCGCATCCTGAATTCGCGCTTCGCTTCCAGTCTTTGCAATGCTTTGTTTTGATTTCGCATCCTGACTTCGCGCTTCGCATCCTGGCTTCGCCACTTCGCATCCTGCCTTCGCGACTTCGCATCCTGACTTCGCGCTTCATGTTTTGATTTCGCACCCTGACTTCGCGCTTCGCATCCTGCCTTCGTCCTTCGCATCCTGACTTCGCATCCTGCCTTCGTGTGATTCATAACACAATACAGCGATGTCCCTTCTCGGCCATCATAGTTTTCAGAGCTTATTCATATACTCAGGAGCCATGTTGCTAAATAACTTTATATGCTGAAACAGCGTCTTTGTAAAGTACGTTCTTGTAAAGTCATAGGATAGGATCAATAGAGAAACGGGTCAACCGAAAGCGTTGTAGAAAAATAATGTCCATCTGAAAACAAGTTTTTAAGAATTCAAGATATCATACACAGTTTTCCTTTACCATGTCCTCTAATTGGGATTATACCAGCCTCGTTAATCACTGTTTTACTTATAAATAAATATTTCATGCGAAAAGGAAATAACAGTCTTTGTAATTTTAAGATAAAATAATAATAATAAAAAAGTATTCTTGATTATCTTAATTACATTAGTATTTTCGCAGCATGTTTAGGCCTTTGCAATAGTTAAGATTATATGATGATTTGGATACCGTATCGTAGCCGAAGAATCTGAATTTCAAGATTTTCTCCGACACTGATGTACATGTAACTCCACTTCTCCCGCAAGTCTTCAAACTAGAGCACTCAAATGTTCGAAAATATATCACTATTGGTGAGTCAATCTCACTCAAAATTTTTGGGTAAAAATGTGACAGACCCAGACATTTTGAGTCATTTTCGATTTTTACCTCCAAAAATTGGCTCAAAAGGAATCAAAAATTTTGTGTTAAAATCAGATTTGACCCATTTCATGGGGGTCCGTCACGTCTATAACCAAAAGTATTAAGCCGAGTTTGGCTCAGTAAATATAGCATACAGAAAATAAAAAATGTGTGAAAATTCGATTTTCAGTCTAAATTGAAAACGGCTCCTTTCTGACATCACCTCATTAACAGTAAATAGAATATATTGATATCAATATATTCAGTGATCAATGGTGATTACATTTATACCTCATACACGCTTAAAACTAAAGTGTTGAAACTTACTCGCAAAGTGATGAAATAACCCTTTAAGTGTGTCCACAGGGACTGTTCTTTAAGTGTTGTCCCTGTGGATACACTTACATGGTTATTTCAACAATTTACGAGTAAGTTTCAACACTTTAGTTTTACGCGTGTAATAAACATCCAAATACACAATAAGGAACTTATTGCTGTTTGAATAACACTCACCCGATCTTCTGTAGAACCAATTTCATATAAGAGAGAATTCTTTGAACCTCTATATATCAGATCTGACCGTGAGATCACGTGAAAAACATGACATTTCAGGACGAATATGGATATATCTTCCAATCAGGCACTTCAAACATTTACTTACAGGGGACGCAGACAAAATCTTACATTCGGGTTTTGGCTACTAGACTAATGTTCCGGCATAGTTCAGATGGTAAGAGCAACCCTACGGATTAGTGGGGTCGGGGGTTCGATTACCGCTGACGTCTAAATTATGCTTTCTCTCGAAAATTATTTCTATTGATAACGCTTGTAAGCGACATTGTTGGTATTTTTTTCTTTACAGTAAACTCTGCTATCGCTGATCGTTCTTCAGGGTTGAAGATTACGTTGTTACCCCGCGGCAATAGATATTTCCTTATAATAGTGTTTCGAGCTTCCATGTTGCTAGCGTTTAGGACAGAGTTCGGCAGCTTGAACATAAGACGCATATGTTCAGAAAAAGTAGTCCTTGAGAACCTGTTTACCGTTATAATAGATCTTCATTTCCTGTCAATGTCTGTCACACTCGAGGTTATTTCTCTCATATGGAAAAAGCCAGTTTTAATGGTGGAGGAAGCCAGTTTTAATGGTGGAGGAAGCCAGTTTTAATGGTGGAGGAAGCCGAAATACTCGGAGAGAACTACCGCCCGTCGGCAAGTTACTGGCAAACATTTACAGTGCGATAGACAGTGGATCGTGCAGTGTGTGAGCGGGTGTTCGCCCTATGTACCCAATTCAAACGGAAGCTGCATTTGTGGCAATATCCTCTTCGTATGGTAACAGAGCTTTGTAGCAATCCTGTCATGTCGTCTTACACCATAAGTAGACGAGAAGATAACCTACGTCGCATTTACAGAAGAAATGTGCATGTCACACTGACCTTTCCTAGATAGGACATATGTTGAAACGCGGGTAAGAGTTCCGATGCAGGTACATGTAGATTAGATTGGAGATCCAGGCCACAATCTACAGGTACCGTAATGATTTACACGTGTTGTCCGAAAAGGATTCACAGCCAAAATGAATAGATATCCTCTTATTGGTTAAATTTACCCGATGCATCAACCATTTTGGTGAAGATTGCCTCACTTGGACCAGCACCCCAAAGTCGTATTCCAAAGTTCCTGTGTCAAGGCAGAGCTTCTAGATGTGCCTGCAATGAAAGGCTGTTTTTTACTGCAACCCCACTTCGACATGGTTTCCTCCTCATCTGTGGAAAACCTATCTTCTTCGTTTCGCCAGCTCGCATCTTTTCTCGTGCTAGCAAGTATACCGTAAACGTACACATCATCTAGCGGATATACCGGGGTAACCAGGGCTGCCTGGCATAATTCTCTAACAAAATCCATCGACATGAAAACAGCGTAACCGAAGCACCATGGCATAGGGTACCATCTCAGCCCTTTGAAGTAGCCATTCGAAACGCTTGATTGGTAAATTTTGGTTAATTTTGAAAAATCGTCAAACCTGAATATATAATGTTTCGTTCCAACATCACAGATTATCTGTTTAGGTGAATTTTCTAAATTATTGAAATAGAGCTCTCTCGCTCCGAAAATATCCACAAATACATCATCGTCAACTTTGATGACAAATTTGACGTTGGAACAAAAAGTCGACAGCCACTTGAGACCCATGACATTTTTAAGTGTCAAGTTTCTATGGGTATCAGAAAATTTCCCTTGAATAATATC
This sequence comes from Hanleya hanleyi, assembly GCA_036873755.1. NCBI lineage: Eukaryota > Metazoa > Mollusca > Polyplacophora > Lepidopleurida > Hanleyidae > Hanleya > Hanleya hanleyi. The sequence goes on along the minus strand of JAVTVY010035633.1, from coordinate 27,516 downwards.
ACCATACAGCTCATTCTCTCTTAGTAGTCCGTGCTGCGCCATTTTATCTTCAATTTGGCCCACAAGAAAGACGGTTCTTGATGGGAAGCCTTGAATGAGATTTCTCTTTCCCCATGTCGTTCTGATACTGTGCCTTCTCTCCGTGTGGTTAACGGCGGAGTGAACAACCACAATGTAAGCTACATGATCTGCAATCTTGCATGTCTCAAAATTGCCAAGTATAAACTCTGTGTCTAGGGTTGAAGCTTTTCTGGTATTCGGTGGGAATGCGTCTTCAAACTTGGTCTTATTGGTTATATATATTGTGGATGTGAGTACATCTTCAGGCTCTCCCTTCTTTGTCGGATGGATCGGTTTAAGTTTGAGTCGGTGATTATATTTTTTTGTCGGATGGACCGATACAAGTTTGAGTGTGTGATTTACTTTCTTTTTCGCAAATGTCCGCTGAAAAACGCTATCTACTATGAGAGAGTCGGTGTCATGAGGTGTCGCCCTGTTGGCACCACTTGCAACGAAGATATTCCAATTGGCATACACTGTGCACAGAGCTAATATAACGATGATCCCTAAATAGCTTCGTCGTCTCCGGAAACACGACTTAGCTGGCCACATGGTTTGTGATATACGTTCCCAAAGACCACCTGCAATTTGCAAAACAGAACAGCACTTTAGAACAATGTGTAATTTCCACTTATATTGAATATTGACAATAAAACAATGGTATGCCCCAATGACCAGATTCTCTGACGCGGACTCGATTCGAGTCCAATTCAAGCAGATTCTTTAAAGTTTTATTTTTAAGTCGCGGATAACTTTCAGATTGTTCGAGCATTTTCTAAACGGGATACCCGTTTTCTTCTCTGCCGCGAAAACATAGTTTAATGTCAAAAGTGTGACAGAAGGTTATATTTTACGGACAACAACTTCTTTTGTTGCTCTATATAAGTTCTAGTTACCTTGTCATCAAGAATCATTGAGTCATTCTCTATAAAGAAACAAATCTGCTACATAGAATCGAATTAGACGATATATCGCACTGCAAATTACTAAATACCGTGAGCTCTTGATTTACTCGTTACAGCTGTCAACCCTATCTGACCTGGGCTTTGGGGACTTATCCTGGCCTGGGGGGGGGGGACCGAAATGTCTCCCCTCCCTAATTATTTTTCTTACCCCTTCAGCTAGGGGACTGAAACTTACCACACCATACCCTTGGGTCAAGGTCTACCAGAAAATGTAAAAAAAATCCAAGATGGCCGCTTCGATGACGTCACAGTGACGTCATTTTCAAAAACGGCATTTTTGGGTCGATTTTTCGGTCAGATTTTCCGTATTTTTTATTTATGCAATTTCTCCGCAAAACTGCATGATAAATTAGTAACTATTAATGTGATGTGAAATAAAATAGTTTTTGTCCACTTTTCATCGCCGAAAAGCAGAAATTTTGAAGAAATATGACGAAAAAAATCACTTTTCTGGTACCCCACGTGGTTGCCATCTTGAATTTGCCCGAGATCCTCCTCTCGGGGGGTCATGCAAATAGTCTCAAAATGACCCCAATATGATTAACGAGTTCTCCATTTTCATGTCGTTCCGGAGATAGCGCAGAAAGTATGGTAGTGGGGATGGGGGTATTCCCCCCCCCCTCCCCAGGCCAGGTAGGGTTAAGTATGTGCAATTTAGAAGCTTGGTATTATATTTTTCACTAGCGTTGCTAAATAGCAAATCTATTGCCGGTTGTCCATTGTCATAAATGGTTCACTAGGAGCAATATAGACGCTAAATACATAATGTTAAACACGCCTCCCACTGACCACATATTGGTATAGTTTCATGTAATATTTGAGTGTTACTTTGACCTGGGCCTTTTTGGGTCCTGTCCAGGCCTGGGAGGGGGGCATATCAGCCCCGCCCGAAATATTTTTCTGACCATGTGAGCTCTCGGGGAGGGAAGTGGGGGGGGAGGGGGGCAGAAACTTACCACACTATGCTCTATAGTCCAAGATTATGCGCCTTTTCATACAAGTGTGAGACTTTGGACACTTATACTATCTCAGTAGCTGAAGATTTTTGATATTGTGCCAATTGACCAGTGCGCCCTGATGGCCCATACAGACTTACAGTTACTGGCCCTACCTGTCAATACACACGAGAGAGGCTTTCTGGCCACAATACTGAACATATTTGTCTAAAAAGAGGAATTACACTTCAATATGTCGACCAGAAAAGAAAGCATATCACACAACAACTATTAAGTCAATAGCATGTGTCCTGTTGAATTTCGCGAGGAAATAATTTCAGAATTCAGCAAATTTTGCTTTAACTTTCATTTCGCTTCAGATTCATTTTCTTTTTCAGTTCTCTATCTTATCGTTATAGATACTTGCAAATAGTGAGTGAGAGAGTGAATATGATTTAACGTCGCTTTCAACATTATTTCAGTCATATCACGACGTTGGGTCCTATTCCTTTTCACACACGGAAACCACACGGGTGGGGTCCTATCCCTTCTCACACCCGTGATCCCCACGGGTGCCCCAGTTAGTCGCCTCTTACGACAAGCTCGCTGAGGAGCTGATACCTATTCTTATCATGACCTGGAGTGTGCACAGCGACACCCCAGGACAATCCCCGGGAGCCTCACGGAGCTACTTGCAAATAGCACTAAAACTGCCCTCATATGTCCGGAGTACAAAAACGTACTGCTGGTATCTATTCAACGTTTCTGTATTGGTCATTTGCATTATTAATCAATTTACCCTATCATGTGGGGACCCAAAATGACGAAAACAACTGCTCACACGTGCTTGAGATAATCAGAGCTCATATCTCCGAATAATTTTCCACTTGTTTGGGAAAAACCTTATAATACAACCGAAAATGAGCTCATTTAGTAGTTGAACCGATCCTGCAGTGTATCCCTGATATAATTTTTGGCCATCGTACTGAATTTATTGCCAAATTAACGCGCATTATTATGGTGGCCGAGAGGGGCCATCGTCACTTCGCCATCGTGCCATAGAGCGATGGCGATAGCGCTATGGCGATAGAGCGGTAGAGCGATGGCGATAGAGCCATAGAGCGATGGCGATAGAGCCATAGAGCGATGGCGATAGAGCCATAGAGCGATGGCGATAGAGCGATGGCGATAGAGCGATAGAGCGAAGTACATGACTGCGCATGACTACACCAAAACGAGACATTTTTGCCTACCTTTGTGTTCACGGTATTTTCGGTACAAGATTTTTATGGCGATCAAAATGAATATCAACGCCATGCATACTAAGAAAAATTCTGCACAAGAAAGCGACTCGGAGTTGATTCAAGGCATGCCATTATGAATATATAAAAAAAAAGATCTTTGATTAATGACTCGGAGGGGGGGATGGATTGACGATTATTAATGTTCAATTATTGGAGAACGTTGATAGGATATTAATTTATTAAGATTTGCCTCTCCCCTTACCCCCGCATTGCACAAAGAACGGAATGTCTCAAAGAGCGGAGACCAAGGACCACTTCGTCTCTCCACCCTCAATAATGACGAGGGGGTGCCTTGAAATGGGTCGAAAATCGGTAGAGAAGCGTGTGAAATAAATCTAAAATTACCTGGGGGTGTACCCCCACCCACCTCTTTAATTCTTCCTTCGCGGGTCTAAATTTGTCGTGACTGGTTTTAAATTGCAGTTTTATGCCAAGTACCAATATTTTCTCAGTGGTTTCGTACTAAATGGAATTTAGACAGGTCACAAGGTGATTTTAGGCTATTCATGAATTCCACGGAAAAGCGGACAATGCCAAAAACATCCCTTTTTCGCATAAAATTCACTCCACATTCTTTCGTAGACCATATATTAGCATGCTGTTTTTTTCTATTCGTTTCCTATGATTTCCAGGGACATGTCAATAACAGAGATGATGTATTTCAATCGCAAAATATTTTTCCCGCAATTTTTGAACCTGAAGAACCCGAAATTGTCAAAGAAGAAAAGTTGCATTGTATGGAAAACTATACTATTTTGAAACATGTGTAGAAATGATATACATGTGACGGGAATTGTATACCTTGGAGTTCAGTGCTTTAATATTATAAGTAGAAATGATAAATTCACCCAAGAATATATATATATATATATTTTTTTTAGAAAATGTGTAATTAATAAAGCTCTTTTACCGAGAAGATTTAACCCTACCTCGCCTGGACGATTTGGGGTGTATCGGGGGGGGGGGCGGAAAGTGCCCCCACCCCCCTATATATTTTCTGTACCACTAAGGCTAGCGGGCTGAAACTTACCACACAGTATCTTGGGTTCAAGCTCTACCGGGAAATGTAAAAAAAATCCAAGATGGCCGCCATGATGACGTCACAATGACGTCATCTTCTCGGAAGCCGTTGTTCGGCCTTTTTGGGGTCGATTTTTCGAAATTTTCATTTTTCCGATTTCTCTCTCGAAAAAAAATCAAATAAAATATAGAATAATTAGTTTTGCATAAATAAAATACTTTCAAAGCCTTTTGGGCAAGGAAAATGTGAAGAAATGGAGCGAAAAGATTGAAAAACACGACTTTCGGGGATACCAAATGGCCGCCATTTTGAATTTACCCATGATCCTCTCATATAGTATATGAAAATAGGCGCAAAATGACCCCAATGAGATAAGTTTTAAAGTCAACAAGTTTCAGCCTACTCGGTCTTCTCGTTTCGGAGCAGCAGAGAAAAGTTTCTTCCGCGGATATAATATTTCCTCCGCGGATGTTATATTTCCTCCGCGGATATAATCATTTCCTCCGCGGATATAATATTTCCTCCGCGGATATAATCATTTTCTCCGCGGATATAATATTTCCTCCGTGGATATAATATTTTCACCACGGATATAATCATTTCCACCGCGGATATAATATTTCCTCCGCGGATATAATATTTCCCTCGCGGATATAATCATTTCCTCCGCGGATATAATATTTCCTCCGCGGATATCAATAATTTCCTCCCCGGATATAATTAATTTATTCCGCGGAAGAAATCCACGTGACTTTAGTACTAGGAAGACGGCAAATTCATTAGCATTTTTGAGGCTGAGGAGTGAGGCTGATGTGGAGGTGACGTCACTATGACGTCACATCCGGTGACATCCGAGTCAAACGTCGCATCTGGTCACGTGGCATCCAGGCCACTTTCTGTGACGTCACGATGGCGTCACTATGACGTCACATCCGATTAGGCTGTGGGAGGTGTCATCGTGAAGCTCTTGTGGGGGAGCGTCCGACTGGACTAGTGTGTCGTCCGTTTTCAACATTCTGGGCGTGCGCAGACAGAGAATTGTGGGGAAAAGTGAACTGGAAGAGACGTTTTGGGGTCGAGGTGGGCCCATAGTGGTGCGAATGTGTCGGAGAGCGTATCGGTTTGAAGCTCTCATGAGGTAGCGTCCAACTGGACTGGTGTGGAGTAAAAGTAGCGCAATGGTGCACAGTAGAAAAAGAGTATGACAATAGGCGTTTTGAGGTCGAGGTGTGCCCATAATGGGCGTACTGGGTCGGGGAGGGTATCCACGCGAAGCGCGCCTTCAGGCCGATCAAGTCATGGGTGGGTGCATGTTTTCGGACTTTACCCCTAAAATGACCTTATCAACAAGATCTAGAGGGGTTAATATGGTTCCAAGCTGCCTGCCGAGATACGCAGATTGGGTTAGCGGGTAAAAAGCGGAATACGTAACCCCAAATGCCAAACTTCATTCTAAAGTATTATCAGGGTCACTGATGACGAACCCTCGGTCAGAATTGACCTTGATATCGACCTTGACCGCAAAATCGAGTATTGAACATTTGGATAATCGATTTCAAGGCGTTTCTGCAGGTCAAAATTACACCTTCATCGATTAACCTGAAAATTGGCATATAAGTATTGTCTAGTTCACTGACCACGAATCCGATTTCAGATTAACCTTGACCTTGACCTACTTATGGTGGTTGGAAAAAAATGAATAAATGTACGATTTTTTTTACAATAGTAGATGATGTCAGCGGTCACTGTCTTTTTGATATTTGAGGAGCCTGTATGGCGTTTCATTTAACATATGACCTTGAACTTGACCTTGACCTCGAATTTAAAAAAATAGCATACCTATTCGGAATGACTATAATATTTCTTAAATTTCGGGATCAATGTCAAAGTCGATGTCATTGTTCAAAGGCAAAGGCCACGGAGTCGTCACATATCAAAAGGTCGAGGTCATCCGCCTATATCTTGTGACCTTCAGACAAGGTGAAAATCATGCGCGTGGGAAAGCCCGGGCCGCTAACCCTCTGTAAAGAAGCTTAACCCTCGAGCGAAAACTTTTCGACCCAAGGGTTAGAGAAAGAAAAGAGGGCTGGCGGAGGGTTTGAGGTCATAGCGGGGGTTTGGCGAGCCCCGTATGAAGAGCCGGCAAACCTCTCTAAACCTGGTGAAATGAAGCAAACGTCCATCGAATAGTAGCGGACGTTCGCGTTCATCCACTAGTAGAGGACGTTCGGTTCCATTTCGTTGGACGCGAATCTGGCTTAGGGACACAGAGTGAGGCTAATGGTGTACGAACGACCTTATATGACCACTCACTCACTCTCACTCACTCTCACTAACTCACTCGCTCATTCATTCACTCACTCACTCACTCACTCACTCACTCACCATCGTTAGTGAGTCAATGCGTTAAGACGGGCGTTGGATACGCCTCACGGGCGTTGTTCACTCATCCACTCACTCAGCATCGTTAGTGCGTCCATGCGTTAAAACGGGCGTTAGGCACGCCTCACAGGCGTTGGGCGCGCCTCATTTACTCACGCATACATTTTTACCCAGGAGGGGGAGGTAACTCTGCCATGGTAGATCAACCCCTTTCCTATACATGCATGAGATTAACATTGGAAGTCACTGGGGTCTTAGGTAGGGGCAGATAACTCTTGCTGGGTCGTCAGGTGACCGGAAGTGACCCGGATGTTACCGGATGCCACGTGACCGGATGCGACCTTTGACCCGGATGTCACCGGATGTGAAGTCATCGTGACGTCGCCCGTGAGGCGTGCCTAACGCCCGTTTTAACGCATGGACGCACTCCTCAGCCTAAAAAATGCTAATGAATTTGCCGTCTTCCTAGAACTGAAGTTACGTGGATTTCCTCCGCGGAGGAAATTAACTATATCCGTGGAGGAAATGATTATATCGGCGGAGGAAATATTATATCCGCGGAGGAAATGATTATATCCGCGGAGGAAATATTATATCCGTAAAGGAAATGATTATATCCGTGGAGGAAATATTATATCCGTGAAGGAAATATTATATCCGTGGAGGAAATGATTATATCGGCGGAGGAAATATTATATCCGCGGAGGAAATGATTATATCCGTGGAGGAAATATTATATCCGCGGAGGAAATATTATATCGGTGAAGGAAATGATTATATCCGCGGAGGAAATATTATATCCGCGGAGGAAATATTATATCCGCAGAGGAAATGATTATATCCGCGGAGGAAATATTATATCCGCGGAGAAAATTAACTATATCCGTGTAGGAAATGATTATATCGGCGGAGAAAATATTATATCCGCGGAGGAAATGATTATATCCGCGGAGGAAATATTATATCCGTGAAGGGAATGATTATATCCGCGGAGGAAATATTATATCCGCGAAGGAAATATTGTATCCGTGGAGGAAGTGATTATATCGGCGGAGGAAATATTATATCCGCGGAGGAAATGATTATATCCATGGAGGAAATATTATATCCGCGGAGGAAATCATTATATCCGCGGAGGAAATATTATCCGTGAAGGAAATGATTATATCCGCGGAGGAAATATTATATCCGCGGAAGAAATATTATATCCGCGGAGGAAATTACATTTGGTGTTTTTTCAAGAATTTTGTAAATTTTTCTTCAACTATGTCTCTGTTTCTACGTCCTGGAACATGAAAAATTCGCAGAATATTGCTAGGAATTCGCTGAAAATTCAGTTAATTTCTTGGAAAATACAAAGAAAACCTAGAAAATTAAGTTGGTTTCTTTGGAAATAGAAGAAAAACACAGGAAATCGAAAGAAAACTACAATGGCCCTAACGGGCCACCGTAACAAAGATAAATTAAAAGATATTGTCATACTTATAAAGATATCGTCCAAAAGAGGATTGACTCCACTAGGACGAAATGTCATTTTAAAAAGCTTGTTGTTGCCGAAACTCTACCATCTATTTTCCTCTCTTCCAAACCCACCCGACCCACTTATAGGTGAATTCCAGAAACGCTGTTTTGGATTTGTTTGGAACTCGAAACCTGATAAAAATTTCCAGAATTTTTTTTTTTTGTAATCCAGGCACAAAAATATCGTGGATTAAAATATTACAAGCTGATAATCCCAAATGGGGTAATATTTTTAAATTGTATATGCCAAAGAATATAGACCAAATAGGAGATGGTTCAGCATTCTTAAGAACTACTGTGATACCAACGATATTTTGGAGGGACACGCTTCTAGCCTGGACATAATTTCAGACGACAAGGACTGTCAAACTTTCTCGAATGAAAAACTGTGGTACAATGAAAAAATTATAATTAATAATAAAGCTGTACATTTAAGTCACTGGGATGGATTAATAATAAAGCTGTACATTTAAGTCACTGGGATGGAAAAGGTGTGCGGTTTGTAAATGATATTTTAGATAATAGCGGAAAAATTTTGTCATTTGACTCTTTTCAGTCCATTTATAAATGCGCAGCCAATTTTTTGGAATACTTATCAGTATGTCAGGCAGTACGGAAAGCATGGAATTTGGGCACCAGACTTCAGATTGAGGTATTTGCAAATGACACCAACAAATCTTCAACATGCCAGAAATAATAGAATGTTTTACATGAGTAGTATACAGCAAGCATATTCGATATTATTTGGACGAGTGCACAGGTGTTTCTGCGCAGGTATGACGTCGTTTCCGGTTTTATGTGGAGGTTTCGTGGAGGACATGGGGAGGTATGCGCAGGAGTGTTCTGCGCAGGTATGACGTCACTTCCGGTCTGCGTGAATCGGACGTGACCTGGGTATGTCTGACTATATGGAATGCATGTATTGACTTGTATCTGGAGTTTTTCCATCACGGGGAAGGCACGTGATCACTATAGTTCAAGGTCATTTGAATGATAGGAATGCATGTACTCATGGGGAGGTATGCGCAGGAGTGTTCTGCGCAAGTATGACGTCACTTCCGGTCTGCGTGAATCGGGCGTGACCTTGGGGCATGTATTCCTTCGCGGTGATGCGGTCTGGCGGTGATGCGGTCTGCCTCCGCGGACAGAAAGTAGTCCCAAAACCGACTTTTCGTGAGAATGTTCGGCAATCTTCAGGGGCGAGAGGGGCCCCTAGTGTACTGATTGGGTCGAGTGAGGTGTCAAAGTGAAGCGCTTCTCCAGGGCCATCCAATCATGGGTGGGTGTATGTAAAATTAGGAATTGTCCCGAAAATATAAAAAGTGGAACACGGACTTTACCCCTACTATAGGGGAAAACTCCTATCCACCCTATCTCAAAGGGCTAATATCGGTATCTGGCTTATCGAGGCCTGCTGAGAGAGGTAGGGTGTATGTAAATTTAGGATTTGTCCCGAAAATATAAAAAAACGGAACACGTACTTTACCCCTACAATAGGGGAAAACTCCTATCAACCCTATCCCAAAGGGCGAATATCGGTCCCTGGCTTATCGGGGCCTGCTGAGAGAGGTAGGGTGTGTGTATGTAAATTTAGGATTTGTCCCGAAAATATAAAAAGCGGAACACGGACTTTACCCCTACAATAGAGGAAACCCCCTATCAACCCTATCCCAAAGGGCCAATATCGGTCCCCGGGCTTATCGGGGCCTGCTGAGAGAGGTAGGATGGGGGAGTGGGTGCGTGTAAAATGAGGATTTGTCCCAGAAAATATAAAAAGCGGAACACGGACTTTACCCCTACAATAGAAGAAAATTCCTATCAACCCTACCCCAAAGGGTGAATATCGGTCCCCCGGGCTTATCGGGGCCGGCTGAGAGAGGCAGGGTGGGTGTATGTAAAAGTTTCTCCAGAAAAAAATATAAAATGCGGACCACGGACTTTACCCCTAAAATAGAGGAAAAACTCCTATCAACCCTATCCCAAAGTATAGTCACGGGATATTAATTCACATTGACCTTTGACCGTCAATGAGCGTCAATATGCTCTTTAAGTGCAAAGATCAATGAGTGCAAGTGTACTACTCTGTATTTGGGGTTAGGATGCGTAGGTGTATGACGTCACCTCCGGTAGGCGTGAATCGGGCGTGACCCTGGGGAACATGCTTAGACCTGTCTGACCTACATCCGGGTACTTTCCTGTGAGTGAGTGAGTGAATGAGTGAGTGAGTGAGTGGGTGAGTGAGTGAGTGAGTGAGTGAGTGAGTGAGTGAGTGAGTGGGATCCGACTGGACTAATGCGTCGTCCGTTTTCATCATTTTGCGCATGCGCAGTCTGGTCGTAGTATAGAAAGCAGCCATTTTGGGGATTCGTGGAGGTTTGTTGAGTGATTGAGGGGCCATACCTGGTCAGATGGACCGTGTGGGGTATCAGTTTTACATCCGGGTCCTTATCTTACATTCAGGAGTAGCATAGCTGTATCTGTCATATTCGTTCTTGCCCGTTACTGCGTTAGATGTATTCTCGGCTGCTCTTGTCCAATCAGAAGTCGCCGTTTCAGAAACTTTCCTCGGTGTGACCTAATCTTCGTCGGGCAGGCCTGGATATTGATCGGGCAGCATGTCATGAAAGAGTTGTTTGCGCATCCTGATCGCATTTTCCAGGGCCTCAGTGTGTGGTAGCCCCATATCCTCTTCCAAGTGACGCTTGGTCTTCATGATGGACCTGTGCGTGGGGTCGCCTTTCATTTCAAGCGGCAGTAAGGTATACTGTTCATAGATCGCCATGGCTGTTTTCCTGATGCAGGGGCGAATCTGGATGTACGCCTGTTGTAAGTCTCGGTCGCTGCAGCATGAGTATTGATAGCTGCTGTCACAATTCTATCCCAGAAGGTAGGTTCTGCCTCACTTTCCTGGTATGTAGGCTGACTATCTGAGGTCAGGCTCTCCGTATCAGTATATAGACTCTCAGCAATCTCACTTTCCTGGGATGTAGGCTGACTATCTGAGGTCAAGGCGCTCCGTATCAGTAGATAGACTCTCATCAATCTCTGTATCGGCTTCTTGTGCCTCGGAGTCTTCAATCCCATGTATATTTTTCTCGTGTCGCATCATATCGTAACGTCTGGTGAACGTGCGTTGGCACTCAGAGCAAGTATAAGCCATATTGACGGTTGAACGTCGACTGTGGGTGTTTTGGCAATACACTTGCTTTTATAGACAGTAACGCCCGTCAACGCTTAGCTTAACGCTTCAACGCCCTGGCGAACTAGCTCAGAAGCCCTGATTTCCATGGAATTGTCACCAATACATCGAAATGCAGTGACTCCCGTCAACGCCCGTCGTTACGCCTTAACGCCCGTCGTTACGCCTTAACGCCCGTCTCAATGCCTTAACGCCCTATCTTTACGCCTTAAGGCCCGTCTCAGCGCCTTAACGAGCGAGAAAAGGGTTTTGGAGGACGAGTAACCTTTGAACTCCAGGTGCACTTTCGATCACGTGACCGGAAGTGACGTTTGACCCTGCGCTGCTCAGAAGTGACGTCATACCTGCGCAGAAGACTCCTGCGCATACCTCCCCATGTCCTCCAAGAAACCTCCACATAAAACCGGAAGTGACGTCATACCTGCGCACTCGTCCAAATAATACCGAATATGCTTGCTATATACTACTTACATGTATCATTTCTATAAAATTTCTGTATCCACTAATTGTACAAATACCCCACTCCAACCCCTTTCTTTGACAAATCTATGAAATGCTATACACAATGGATTATAATATGTAAAGGGCAGTTAAACCCCTGGAGTGAAAGAAATGCAGAACATCCGAGCGCGGTTATTAGAATTCGTACCTTTGCATATGTCGGAACAAACGTTATCAAATATGAGTTTTGGTGATTTATTATTAAAAAAACTTACGAAATAAATTGCCCATAATGGGTACACATATTTGGAGAACAATCGTGTCTATCCTGTGGATCTTCAGTGACACCTTGTCAATTTCCCTGGGACACAATAAATCAACAAAAAACACACCATTCCATTGTAAATCAGTTGACCATGTGTCAACTCAACGGTTCCTGCGCACAGTTAGCCTATATTCACCCAGGTATAGCAGGGGCGATAGCAATGTACATGTACATTATTCCAGGTTGAGAAGAAGATTCCTTGGATGTTTCGCCTTTCTGGCACCAGTGGGTTTGTGATTTCACCTGATATCTTTAAACAAAATAGTTGGCAGCCACGATAAGATTTTGACACCGAATTTTATATTACCTCGGGTGTACAGGGTGTACATGACATGAAAATATAACAATGACACAAATCAGATGGAAAGCAGCATTCGACGATATACCCTGGCATGCTGTCTATGAGAAGTATATTTAAAAATATTTTTATTGATTTGATACTTTATCGGAATTTATTTGATCGGACGCGTAAGCCCTGGCGTGATATTGAAATTCAATATGTTTTGGAATTACAAGGAGCAACGTTGTCAACCATGGGTGTACGTACACGGAAGAATGACCAACACATTCGACCTTCAAGAGTATTCTAACCAGAGACAGTTAATTTTGGTTAATACGACCACGGTAGTTGGTGAATGCATTTCCTTTCATTCCAAAGCCCGCTAGAACTCCCAAATTTCACAACGTGTCTGCGTTCCTTGATAAGGGATCCTGACATGTGATTTCCACACAGAGAGAAAGGGGCAACAGGAATGACCCACCAAAGTCAAATGCATGCCCGTTGGGGATAGCCATGACTTTTGCCACATAAATTGAATTTTAACAGAGCTGGACAGCTATCAGTGGTTGTGACCGTTACGAGGAATGTAAATATTTGAGGTTTTATAAAGAATACTCGCGCTTCCATCGGCCAATCGCCTACAAAACATATATAAAAATGCTACAATAAAATTCACATCTTTTGGACAGGCTGGACAGCGATGTCGGTTACCGAATTGGCTTTTCTTATTATCTTAATTCTTGTTATGTCACTTTTGTCCTGAAGTCATTTGAAATAATATGAAGCCCGAACAAGCTGATATGCTGATTTGCAACTGAAACCCACATTTTGGATGTGGGCAATAGCGTGGACACTAAATGAGCGGGGAAATACTATAAACCAGCATGTACCCATTCATATTGAGATATGCTCGACAGAAGATAACGCTGAAGCATTTTCATTTCTGCCGATGAACAAACCTTCGACTCCTGCAACGTTGTAAGAGCTCTCTGAAAAAATACCAACATCTCTGCAGTCGCAATGGAAGTGCAGTGCAGCCATCCATATGCATCCACACTGTAGCGTAATTTAGAAGGACAGTGGTACCGTGTGGCGTACCTAATTTGAACTGTTTGATTTTAATCGATCATCTCGGACTCTTTTCTGTTCAGACTAATAGCTTCAAAGATAACTGAAACGTCCGTTCGTTCACTCGAAAGTTAGGTTCATGGGATGGCGGTTTGTTGGATATACGTTAAATATCGACACCCGCAAGCTGCAAATATCGACAGAATCAAATAACACGAACTGATCTGATGACGTCATAGCGACGCGCCATATTGGTCATAGCGACGGGCATTTCTCGCTGCTTCCGTAATCGATATTTTTGAAAGTAATAATGCCACTGTTTTCAATCCAAAACCTGCACAATACAATTTTTTGTTAAATTTACATATTGCGATAGTCAGTTTCTTACAAATGGATTTGTGGTTGATTAAATAAAATATGTTCCCTGACCTATTGTGGTATTTCGTGGGAGGCTTGTAGCAAAAATATGACACCTAAAAGGAAGACCAATCCCGGTTCAAACCTCTCGATATATTGGATGAAAATAAAAATTTTGGTTTGAGGTGTCATATGTTTGTCACAAGAGAAAATTCTCTCTGATGCATCAAAAACTACCAAAATGGACACAGTTTGATCAGTCAGAAAACCATTACGCAAATGACCATTGCGATGTAGTTTAAGTTGATATTTCAGCATGTAAAATTCAGGAAAATCGTCATAGCACAAACACATAAAACATAGTCGAGTTTACATAATATTTCGATACTCTATCAAATATAAATATGAATTACTCTGTAAATATATAAGTATGGACCTCGGGATAATGCCTGTCAATTTGATATGTTGTACTCGTAAACGAATTTGATATGTCTAAGAATATAGAGGGTATGTATATTTATTCCATGTCTTTAAGGATAAAGAGTAGTGTACGGAACTAGAGTAAATTCGGAAAATCTTATATGTCTTATTTGTAAATGCAATATTTTTGTGTTTGTGTATGTAAACGCCCAAACTGTTCACTAGAGAAGGCACCAAACTCATCCAGGGACGGCAGAACAAGTAGGTGGGTGGGCGGGGGGGGGGGGTTGTTCCATGTCTCCCCCCAATATTTTCAGCAAGAAAAAGAGGAAAAAAAAAGAAAAAAAGACACAAAACAAAACCAAAACAAGACAGGGAATGATAAAAAACCGATAGAGTAAAGCAAAAACCCAATATCTTTTTTTGGCTTCAGATTTTACTTTCCAATATCATGAGGGGCAGCCTTGCTCATTCACATTCATGAGCTCATGGGATATTATCTATGGGCCGGCATAGCTAAGATAGTAAGAGCAACTCTACGGATAAGAGAGTTCGTGGGTTCGATTCCCGCTAACGACTAAATTCTTTCTCTCGAAAATTATTTTCACTTCGTGGGGGCTATAGTCCATGCCAAATTTTCATTTCTATATGCTGAACTGGGTAGAATCCCAAAAAGTAGAAAAAATCTGTGTTAGTGACCAATCTCAGTAAACTCAGATATAATATCACTGAATATGGTATTCCCCTGATTTGCCACCTGGGTTACCTAGATTGTGTTAGTGACATAGTCAAAGCTTAATGAACCTTTCGATTGAAATTATTTATACTTCCGAGCATCATCATTTGCTTGACAGCGAATATTTGAAAAAAAACCCCATCAAAATGAAATGTTGTGAGAAACAAAAAAAAAGCAAAACAAATGGAGTTTAACACAGGCGAAGATTTCTTGTTTTATTGCTCGGAAATACGCTAGAACTCGTCTTCGGCCATCTAAGAGCCCTGGAGCTTCCGGGGCCTGGGCCGCCCCTGGATCCTCGCCTACTTGGGCCGTGTGCTTGTACTTGGCCCGTCCACTCACGAATTGCTTTCTCCGCGCCTGTCATCACATACATATACCATAAACCCACTGACACAAAGCAATGCTCGGGGCTCGAGATTCAAATAGGCATTGAAATGACGTCATCAGAAGTATCTGTTTGATTTTGTCACCATACTTTATGAAGAGAATGGGCGCTGCCTTTGTCCAAAAGTGGATGTGCATTTCTTCGATGAGTTGATTCATATTACATTGATATTTCCATAACTGAAAATGGATACAGTATGCCGAAATTGAATGCAAGAATTATTTGAAGAACTCGGGAGATAATATTCATAATAGTAGGCCGGCGAAGGACACGAAATGTAACTTTTGATGGCATTGTTTGTTACAAATGGGTACCCATGCTAAATCAGTTCTTTGTGTGTTAGGGTTCAAGGTGGACATTAAAGGTCATTTCGGAGTCACTTTTGGGGTTAAATAAGGTCAAATTTGGTAAAAGTCGTTCCTAACGTAATTTCCACTGTGGTGTTTGTTACCAATGGCTATCCACGCTAAATTGATTTTATGCACTGTAGGGCTTTAACACAGGTATGGCTGGCTCGTTAATTATTGGAATTGAGGCCATTTTAGGGTCACTTTACGGGTCAAATGAGGTAAACAATGAGGGAGAATTCTGTTTTATTTCATATATTTTGTGCTGTTTGTTATTTACTTTTGTATGCAGTATGGTTCACGGTAGGGTGGATACTAAGACAACTTTGGCAATTTGAGGTCATTATCAGGTCACTTCGAGGTCAAATAACATTCAAAGATGGCCAAAAGACGGGCCTTAAAACAACTGAAAACATTTTTGTGTGAAATTCCTTTTAAAAGAAATGGGTATCAAATCTGAAGTAGTTCTACGGTGTGCATTTTAAGATATTAGTGTAGGGTAATTCAGTATTTTTTGTTTGTGAATTTTGGCAACATCCATTTTCTTATAGACTGGACAATATAGACTGGAATTGTTCTTTCTCGAGTTTTAGGTAGTTTGAGTTAACACTTTCTGACCTGGGTGATAGAGGGTTAGGAAATTTAGTGCCCTTTTGAACATTCACGGTATAACCAGAATGATTAAAAATCGAGGGCAAAGACTTTTTGTAGTTTTGGAATATTATATTTGGCTAATTTTGAGCCTATTTTTGTAATTTTAGTGATTAACCGTCATGCGTTAATTCAAAATTGCGCTCATGTGGGTTCATCCATAAATCGCTCTTTTTCAGGTTATTCATATAATAGGCATTATTCTTAGCCCATTGTTAACACAAAGGAATCTCCCATCAAGCCTAGCATCTTTCGCCTATTTTGAATCTGTTTGCTTAATTCTCAGTTTAAAGTATGATGTTTTAAATCAAACTGGCGGACAGGTGGGTTAATCTGAAAATCAAATTTTTCATGTTGCTCGTGTAGTTCAAGGCATTATTCTTACCTCACTGCGCAAATTTATCAAAACCGAGGGATCTCTATGCATAGCCTAACATTTTATTCCCATTTTGCAGCTATTTACATTTGCCAAAAATTAAGATTTGATTGTCAAATTCAAAATGGCGGCCATTTTGGGGTCATCAGTAAATCACACTTTGACCGTTGCGCGTATAGTTCAAGGCATTATTCTTAGCTCACTATGCAATTTTTCAAAACCGAGGGATCTCTAAGCACAGCCTAACATCCTATTCCCATTTTGAATCTATTTACATATCCCAAATATCACTATTTGATGGCCAAATTCAAAATAGCGGTCATATGGGTCCTCTGAAAATCACACGTTTTCCTGTTGCTCGTGTAGTTCAAGGCATTATTCTTACCTCACTGTGCAGATTTATCAAAACCGAGGGATCTCTATGCATAGCCTAACATTCTATTCCCATTTTGCAGCTATTTACATTTGCCAAATATCAAGATTTGATTGTCAAATTGAAAAATGACGTCCATATGGGGTCATCTGAAAATCACACGTTTGTCATGTTGCTCATGTAGTTCAAGGCATTATTCTTACCTCACTGAGCAAATTTATGAAAACTGAGGGATCTCTATGCATAGCCTAACATCCTATGTCCATTTTGAATCTATTTACATATCTCTAAGATCAAGATTTGATAGCCAAATTCAAAATGGCGGCCATATGGGGCCATCTGAAAATCACACCTTTGGTCGTTGCTCGTATAGTTCAAGGCATTATTCTTAGGTCTTTATGAAAATTTATCAAAACTGTGGGATCTCCAAGCATAGCCCAACAACCTATGCTCTTTTTGAATCCACTTACGTATCCCTAAGGCTAAGATCAAGATTTGATGGTCAAATTCAAAATGGTGGCCATATGGGGTCATCTGAAAATCATATTTTTTCATGCTGCTCGTTTCCTTCAAGCACTATTCTTCGCTCCTTGTGCAAATTTATCAAAACAGAGGGATCTGTTAACATAGCCTAACAACTGACGCTCATTTTGAATCTATTTGCATGTCCCCAAG
Organism: Hanleya hanleyi; assembly: GCA_036873755.1. Taxonomy (NCBI): domain Eukaryota; kingdom Metazoa; phylum Mollusca; class Polyplacophora; order Lepidopleurida; family Hanleyidae; genus Hanleya; species Hanleya hanleyi. Next base: position 9,692 of record JAVTVY010035633.1, on the reverse strand, counting down.
ATCAAATACGATGTTCAAATTCAATATGGCAGCTGTGTGGGGTTATCTGGATTTCCTGCTTTTCCATCTTGCTCGTGTATATCAAGGCATTATTCTTAGTTGATTGTGAAAATTTATCAAAACCGAAAGGTCTTACATCATAATCCGATACCTTTTTCCCAATTTGAATCTGTTTGCTTAGTCGTCAGATTAAAAATGATAGTTAAATTCAAAATGGCTACCATAAGAGTCATCCGGAAATTCTTCATTTTCCGTGTTACTGTTAGAATATTTTTATTCTAGGTACAACCTTGTTTAAATTAAGCAGAATAACGCCATAGCTTATTACATTATGCCCATGTTTATGCTCTTGGCATAATATTCAGCCGAGAATACAATTATTAAATTCAAAATGGTGACCATGTGGGTTCATCTGAGACTGATATTCTCATTTTGCCCTGATAATTCAAGGTATTGTGACTACATGGAGCTGAAAGTAGCAATTTAAAAAAAATGACCTCATTTGACCCAAAAGTGATCCAAAAGTGACCCTAAATGACCTTAATTCTAATAATGAACGTGTTATCGATGACTACATCCAACCCTATACTACATTCAATTGATTCAACTTGAATGCCCAATCGTACCAATTAGTACTGCGCATATAAACAATTTTCACAAATTTTTTTAGAGAGTAAATTCAAAGATGACAAGTTATATGCTGTCTTATATCATATCCTACTTGATTTGTGGAAAACTTAATTGTGCTTCAGTTTGTTTACACTCAAACACTTTATCTAAAAATCACCTGTTAAGTATAGCTACCCCGTTAGAGGGTCAAAATTGGTGATTTTTTTAATTCTTTATTCAAATATTCACTATTTCGTCTAACATTTGGTGAAAAAATGAAATCAAAATTCTAATTAGATGTGCTTGAATACTAGGATAAAAAATTTAGTTCCTGAGACATCAGATTAATAGCTGGGCATATTTTGCCCGATTTCTAGCCTTTCCTTGTTTTTACAAAATCCGAGATTTAAACGTTTATTTCTCGAAAAGTATCCATGTTACGCTTTTGAAATTTGGCATGCTTGTTACTTATAAGGTGATCTAGTAAACGCTATCTCACGTTTCGCAAGTTCGGCTTAGCTTTTTACTTATTCAACTTTTAAGACAAACGACCGTAAAATATTAAGTTTTTTCTTCAGTTTATTTTAGTAAAATAGCTGTAAAACCAAAACAAGGTAAAAAAATGAGATACTCTTTACTAGTTCGATCAAGGTATACCATCAAAGTTGAAACAAGATCAACAGTTTTCATGAAATTTCAATTGAAAAATGGACGTTAATGTTTTCATCTGAATTTTTTTAATTTGGGATATTTACTACACAGTAGCAGCGTCGGTTATACAATTCATATATTTGGAATCCCTACGATGTACGCTTTTATGAGATATTAAGTTTATTATGGTTATCTTGTATATTTATTGATACAGAAGACAAATTGCCACGGGGGTGCAAAAACTGCCTCTAAGTTGTCACAGCGAAACAGCTCACCAATTACCAATATACGAGTTGTCAGAGCATTTCCATCATAGCTCTCTAGATTTGTATCTAATACCGCTTATGCCGGTGCTAGGGGCCGTGTGGTCATAGCATCCAAGTTGCCACATGAACAGGTACAATAAAAGCGTACCTGAGATACAACACATATCATGAATCGTTAGATTCTTGGTATGTGCTTTAAAATAGGTTAACCAGAAGACTATACTGTGAAGTCATGTGACTATGTCAGCACCTCTTCTCACTTCCCTTATATGTGTTGCAATCTAACGGGATAGCTATCCTTATAGTCCGTAGGCTGAGTAGGCCCACCTTGCACCCCCCTCCCCCCCTTCCACTCTCCGAAACTATGATTTGTTAGTACTTTGGAATGTGCCGAAGAAGAAAATATATGTTAACATGCGAGAAATTGGGATGAACTGGGAGTTCAGAGAAGTTAAAAATTGCACCTAACGCCTTTATTTTGCGTTTACGGTAAGGGGGTGGGATTACTAAAATGATCATAACTTTTTTATTTGTTGTCCAATTGATTAAAATGAGGTACCGTTTTACTCAGCATAAACGGAGGAATCGGTTCAAAACAGTAAACGTTCTAATATTTCAATATTATGACGTCAGTAGGGGGCCATCTCCAAATTTCACGAAAAAAATGTCAAAATTGACTAACCACAAACAATACTGATAACTAGTCATATTTCTGCAACATTATTTATGTAACCTGGTTTAATATGTTGTTTTTATTTGTATTTTGTGCTTCAATCCATTGACATATTTCCAATGTTGTAAACTAGCAGTAACAGGGATACCTAACTTAGCACTATGTTACTTATGCAATGAATAGTATGAAATTAATTCAAGTGTGGCTTCCAGGTATGTTGTTATTGTTTCGAGTGAACTTATTATGTCCGTTTTCAATATTCTGCGCATGTGCAATCTGGTCGTAGTATAGAAAGCAGGCATTTTGGGGGTGCGTGGGGGTGTGTTTGGGGTAGAGATGGACCACTATTGGTCCAAATGGGTCATGGAAGGTGTCAAAGTGAAGCTTTTGTGGGGTAGAGTCAGAATGGCGTGTGTTTTTTTATTGCAAGTCGCGTCAATCTACGCATGCGCAGTTGGGTGTAGTAAGTAAAGTGGTCATTTTGGGGATGCGTGGGGTGTGTTTTGGGGTAGAGATGGACCACTATTGCTCCGAATGTGTCGTGGGAGGTGTCATTTTGTAGCTCTCGGGGTATAGATCCCGATTGAAGAGCTGTCCACAGCATCTGTGACGTCATCAGTACGAGTAGTAGCGAAAGTATGCATTTTGGGGGAAGTGAAGGAAGGTATTTGGTGTAGAGATGGACCATCCTTGGTCCGAATGCGTCGTGTGGGGTGTGATCTTATAGCCTTCGGGGGTAGAGACCACGATTTGAGAGATGTCCACAGCATCTATGACGTCATTGATGACGTCATCAGTACGGGTAGTAACGAAAGTGGGCATTTTGGGGCAGTGAAGGGAGGTATTTGGTGTAGAGATGGACCATCCTTGGTCCGAATGCGTCCTGTCGGGTGTGCATTATACCATATCTTTGCTGTATTATACCATATCTGTCCTGCATTATACCAAATCTGTGCTGTATTATACCATATCTGTGCTGTGTTATACCATATGTCCTGTATTGTACCATATATGTCCTGTACTGTACAATATATGTTCTGTATTATACAATATTTGTCCTCTATTATACCATATCTGTCATGCATTATACCAAATCTGTGCTGTATTATCCCATATCTATCCGGAATTATACCATACCTGTGCTGTATTATGCCATATCTGTCCTGTATTATACAATATCTGTCCTGTGTTATACCATATATATCGTGTATTGTACCATATATGCCCTGTATTATACCATATCTGTCCAGTATTATACCTTATCTGTGCTGTATTGTAATCGGAGAGGTATCAATGTGAACCACTCGTGGCTCCGATTGGAGGGGCTAGGTCGTAAAAATGACGTCATTCTGCACATGTGCAGTTGTGGAGTAGTAGTAAAAGCGAAGTTTCGGAAGTGTGCAAGGGTACTATATCACATCGGGGTATATATTTCATCCAAGTATAGCGGATAGCGGTTGTCGTGAATAACAACAAGTTCAGCAATGTTTATACAGTTTATTATCTCCAATGTTACATCATACCCAGGCTGGGGGAGCCGCCTTGGGTATGTTTAGTATGTTCACAGCAAAACAAATTGAAATATCAAACACCATGTTTTATTATTTAACGCACCGTCACATTATGTACAAGTGTCACATTATGTACAAGTGTACCTTGCTCTCCACGTCGTACAAAATCTGGCCCAAGGTCTTGTCGTCGGAATTTGACTGTTGAATTAGGGCGACATCATCATCATCATCGGCCCTCGTGCGATGGGTGGGAGATCCTGCTGTCTCAGAATGTCTGATGAAACGAGCAGGCCGCTTCCCTTTTATAGCACGCTAGCTGGTGATCTGTTTTTGGCACACTCAGTTCAACTACCCCCAAGTCGAGGACCGAGATGTGCTGGTGTACGACTGAGCTGCATTGCGCGCGCGCGTGTGTGTGTGTGTGTGTGTATTACATCCGGGCCCTTGTCAACATCCGGGTTTCCCAGTGGGGGTTTCCCGTCGTTCCTCCGCCTTCCATCCGGGTACTGTGGTTTTACCTCCGTGTCCTCATCTTACATCCGGGTTTATCCATGTTTACTGTCACGTGACCGGAAATGACCTTTAACCATTGACATGATCTAAAGGATAAATTGACTCTTTTGACCATTGACAGGCTAAATTGGTTCTTATTGACCTACTTCCGACAGGGGGCGCCACCTGTCTTGTGTCAACTTCCGGTTCCGGTCACGTGTCCGGAAGTGACCTTTGACCCCTGCACACCATTGTTAATATCCGGTATCGCAGTTTATGTTGCATATATAATACCTAATTTCAATCAATTGGACAAGGAATAAAAATAGTTATAACCATTTAGGTAACTTCGCCCCCATACAGAAAACGAACGAACTTTCCAAATAAATAAATCTTGATATTCTACTTTGCATAATTATGTTGAATGTTACTTCAGGGCTTACTAGCTATTATATCTGTATCCTGCGTGTGTTCGGCTAACCAAAAAAGAATCATTTGAACCATTTTATGTAACAATTTTGGTAAAAATACGATTTCATGTGAAAATTGTAGATGACCCCTTAGTGACGTCACAATAAATAAATATTAGAAAGTTTACTATATTGGCCTGATTCCCCGGCTCATGTTGAATAAAAAGATACCTCATTTCAATCAATTGGACAATAAATAAAAAAGTTAGGAACATTTTAGCAACCCCACCCCCTTACCGTAAACGCAAAATAAAGGCGTTAGGTGCAATTTTTAACTTCTCTGAACTGCCAGTTCATCCCAATTTCTCGCATGTATTTTCTTCTTCGGCACATTCCAAAGTACTAAAAAATCATAGTTTCGGAGAGTGGTGGTGGGGGGAGAGGGTGGCGCAAGGTGGCCCTACTCAGCCCACGGACTATTAAGCACGATAAGAGCTATGACTCAGAAAGAGTGGCGTAAAAAGCGCAGGGGCTTTAACGCTAACTACACTGGCCAGACCCAGTCTTTAAGAGGACGTGAAAACGCGTCCATAAACAAAAGATAAATAAATACTGAATCTTTGCGGTAAAAGCATGTGTGCCGGTGTGATGGATAACGATGTATTGGTGATTAGTGTCCCTTTTCATATCCTTTTCTATTGCAACTAAGAGCGGACACTTGTCCCCAGTGTTAAGAAATGTGTCCCAGCTGTGTAAGAAGATAGGAGCCGGACACTTTTAGCCAGGGGACCTTCTTAGCCTTCGCACCGGTGTATTCATACCTGTGGTAAAGTGAATTTAGTATATTCCCTTGCCACAAAATTACAAAGAATACTTCGATTCAGAGGTGGTTAGATATTAAAGAAACTTGCATTAGTTAATAATATACTGTTATTAGTGTTAACTGTGCATTTGTTAACAATAGCTGACGATTTTTTGTCACGGCGAATACCGTAGGCTATTGATAAAGGGGTATTGTGTCTACTCGATTCACTTCCCTATATTAACTGTATATTGTTATAACATGTACCGGTACTATAATATTATGGGTGAGTGAGTGAATAGTACGGAAGCGTCTAGAAGCTTCCGTATGGGATTTAACGTCGCTTTCAACTTTATTTCTGTCATATCGCGACGAACCAATCAAGTACCACCCAGCCAGCAACATGGAAGCAGACCCTCTCCATCCACCGAGAGTGAGCCAGTGGCAATAATGATTCCGATATATGCTGTTTGATGGTTTTCAAGATAACATGTGAACGTCCACAGTTATTTAGACTACCTTTGTTATAGTGTGCTATGAATAGTCTTGATCGTTGCAATCATGCTCTATTATTTGGCAATGGCTGATGGTGTTTCAAAACTGTCGACGAATGTCATGGGCCTACATTCAGATCAACATAAACGTCAGGATATCTTTCAATGGCTGAGGAGAAAACACTGCTCAATAATTTGTCTCCAGGAGACCCATAAGTAGGCAGGCCAGGGAAACGAAATGTAACGTTTGATGGCATTGTTTGTTACAAATGTGTACCCATGCTGAATTAGTTCTTTAGTTCTCGAAATTGGTAAATATCGTTTCCAGCTTAATTTCCATCGGTTGGTTTGTTACCAATGTGTATCAACGCTAAAATAGTCTTATGTAGTGTAAGGCTTCAACGCAGGTATGGATAGTAAATTGATTATTGGAATCGGGGTCATTTTGAGGTCAATGTAAGGTTATATGAGGGGTAAAATGAGATCTAAATGAGTGAAATTTGCTTATTTATTTCATATATATTGTGTAATCTGTTAATTACTTTAGTGTGCACTGCGTTTCAAAGTAGGGGGTGGATATCAAGACAACTTTGGCAAATTAAGGTCATTTGGAGGTCATTTTCGATATCAAATAAGGTCCAAAGATGGCCAAAAGATACGGGCCTTTATAGGCATTGAAACAATTTGTATGGCATTCTTTGTAGAAGAAATGGGTATTCCATCTGGAGTAGTTCTACGGGGTGTAGTTTAAGATAAGGGTGGATACCAGGAGGATATGATCAATTCGAGGTCAATTTTAGGTCACTGCCGTTTACTTAATGTCAATGGCGCCATGGGTATCGATGCTCAATTATAGGCGACCGGCCAAGGACACCAAATTTTGATGGCCGTGTTTGTTAGAAATGTTTGCTCATCCTAACTTAGTTCTAAGATCCATAGGTGGACAAAAGATGGTCATTGAAACAATTTAAAACATTTTGTTTCAAATTATTTGTAAAAGAAATGGGTGTCCGATCCGAAGCAGACGTGTGAATTTTAAGTTATGGGCATTTCAGTAGCTTTTGTTTGTGAATTTTGGCAGCATGCATTTTCTTATAAATTGAGCCGTCCCAATCAAGATAATTGTTGGTGCCAAGTTTCCTTTCTCGAGCTTGAAGTAGTTTGAGTTAGCCCTTTCTGGCCTGGGTGATAGAGTATTCGGAAATTCAGTGCCCTTTTGAACATTCGCGGTATCACCAGAATGATTTAAAATCGAAAGTGAAGACTTTTCGTAGTTTTGAAATATTATATTTGGCTAATTTTGAGCCCATTTCTATAATTCTAGTGATTGACCATCACACGTTAACTCAAAATGACGCTCATGTGGGTTCATCCTTAAAGGAAAGGTTCGGGTATGGTAAAGGTATATTTCAACTGAAAGAGCTAGTCAAATGGTATTCAACTGTATTTTTTTTTAATTTTTGGAATTTATTTTAACACAGAAATAGTTAACCAAATGCTGTGATACCGTCAAATTTACCAAACTCCAGGAAAGCGCCATTGTATTGTCACGTGACCTATTTTAGCCAATAGGAGTAAAACTATGTAAAACAGGGTGACGTAAGCGGAAGGCAGACATATGGAGGTAGCATTGGGCTGCGTGTGTTAAGATGCAAGTTTGACGGTGTAAAAATTGGCAAGAATTACTTCAAATATTTAATAGCTCATACCATTTTCATTTCTAGTTGCCAGAGCGCGGCTTTCTTCGCTCTCCCAACAGCGAAGATACTCGATCTCTCCTGTAAGCCGTCGATGAGAGCAACGTGTGCACCGGCACCATACATGTACTAAATTTTCCATGCGGGCTTCTGTCTTCATTTCGTGGCCTGTCTCGCTTTAGAGCTGCTATCATCCCCGCAGCTCTGATCTCCGTATCTGAGCGTTTCGGCTCGAATTGGTAGCCCTGATAAGACCAAACACAGCTTCCTCGGCGCTTTCACCGCTGGACTCGGAACTGCCGCTCGTCGACATGATTTCACTCAATTTCGACTGAAGACTCCGGGCTTCACGTATATTACTCGAACAGACAGAAGAGTTCCAAAGCCTTTTCCCTACGTCATATCCGCCTTCTGGATACGATACAATGGCGGCACTCTGTCTCTGCGTGTTCGCGGTTTTAAAATGATTAGTACTCATTCAAAAAAAAATTTGAAAATGAGAAAATATATCTTTTGGGTTTAATTTGGTGAGTTGTGTTAATATGTATTAAAGGCAACCAAACCCGAACTTTTCCTTTAAAATTGCCCATTTTTTAGGTTATTCATATAATAGACACTATTAGCTCATTGTGCAAATATGTTAACACAAACAGGATCTCACATCAAAACCTAGCATCTTATGCCTATTTTGAATCTGTTTGCTTAATTTTCAGCTTAAAATATGATGGCTTAAATTAAAATGGTGGAGATGTGTGGTAATCTGAAAATCACACATTTTCATGTTGCTCGTGTAGTTCAAGGCATTATTCTTAGCTCACTGAGCACATTTATCAAAACCGGGTGATCTCTATGCATAGCCTAACATGTTATGCCCATTTTGAATCTATTTACATATGCCAATATTTGATGGTCAAATTCAAAATGGCGGTCATATAGGGTCAACTGAAAATCACACTTTTGACTGTTGCTCGTATAGTTCAAGGCATAATTCTTCACTCATCCTGCAAATTTATGAAAGCCAAAGGATCCCTAAGCATAGGCCAACATCTTATTGCCATTTTGAATCTATTTGCATATCCCTAAGATCAAGATTTGATGGTCAAATTCAAAATGGCGGCCATATGAATTCATCTGAAAATCATACTTTATCCTGTTGCTCGTATAGTTCCAGGCATTATTAAAGTTATTTTTGCAAATTTATCGATACAGATGGATGTTTAAACATAGCCTAACGACTTACGCCCATTTTGAATCTATTAGCATATCCACAAGATCAAAATACGATGGTCACATTCAATATGGCAACCGTGTGGGTTTTCTGCTGTTTGTCCATGTTGTTCGTATAGATCAAGGCGTTATTCTCAGTTGACTGTGCATTTTTTTTTCAAAACCGAAAGGTCCCACAACATAGCTAAATACCTTGTCCCATTTTAAAATAATTTGCTTAGTCTTCAAATTAAAAATGATGGTTAAATTCAAAATGGCGATCATAAGGCGTCATCCCGAAATTCGTGTTTTTTCATGTTACTGTTACAATATTTTTATTCTAGGCACAAGCTTGTTTAAATTGAACAGAATAACACCATAGCTTATTACATTATGCCCATTTTTATTTTGTTGGTATAATCTTCAGCTGAGAATACAATTGTTGAATTCAAAATGGTGACCATGTGAGTTCAATTGAGTCACTCGAAAGTCTTGCTCAACTTGGTAAATGTTATTCACCAAATTCAAACCGATTTGAGCTCGAAGCAAGCATTTTCTAGAACTGAGCATGATAGCTGTCATCGTCATTTTTTAGTCTGTTTGAATAATCCTCGACAGACAACATAATGGTTACATAATGGTTACTATGTCTACCTTTAACCATACACTACATACAGCTAATTCAGCGAAATAACGCGGTTTCTAGCCCAGGATTCGATCTCCGGAAATAGCTGTACACGTCATCCGGTTATTTATACATGATGACATCATGTCACGTTATCCCCCGAACCTATATATAAGCACCCTTGTCTACCGCCTAATTTTACAACATATATATACAGATTCGGTTATTTATATCATGCCACGTTATCCCCCGAACC